>PVJI01004123.1:0-112822 GCA_004026765.1 Micronycteris hirsuta | reverse complement strand
AAGAGAAGATCAAAAAAGACTTTAATTTTACTTTTATAATTTATTTAAAAACAGAATGCATTCATATACTAGTTGTGCTTTTAAAATGTTAGGAGTGCTTTTCTCTTGGTGGGGAAATATGGGTGAACGCTATTTTCTATAAAAGTAAAAGAGGTATTTGAGAGACAAAAGGAGAGAAGGGAACACAGCAGTGTAAATAGTCATATATATTTATATATTATACATGACTATATATATTATATATATTTATATATAAAATTATATTTATAGATCATATATTATGTACATATGATACATATTTTACATCTAAAACTATATATATAGTTTAAACTATAGTAAATATAGTTTATATTTATATAATATAAAATACATAACATATAAATATATATAATATACGAATATGTATATATTATATATAATACCAAAGGTCACCTCCCAGTATATTGTTCCTTTTTGGGGAGGAGATGCTGTAAAGAAGTGTCGCCTATGACAGGCCATGATATGGTGAGATTTACCCTTTCGTCACCGACTTGAGATAAGCTTATGAGATGAATGAAGCCTGTATTCCAAGCTCTCCCATCACCCAGTTCAGACCAATTCTTCCATTTTATCGGTGCCTTCATCTTTGAATGGCAAAACCAATTTCATGGTCTAATGTAAAACATATTCTAAGGAAAGTACCTGTGTACCCTTGGTGAAATACACCAAGGTGCTATCTTTTCCAAGCATATTTTAACTTCACTCTTGAATAAAGCCGACCATTAATGGCTTCAGTGACATGTGGGGAGAATGCTAAGGCTTTTCAGAGCCCTCTGAAGTTCCAACAATTGATATCTCCTTACTTAGTTACTTGAAAGATGGTGCCTCTCACTCTCATTAAAGGGGAAACTTCAGATGCCAATAAGTCACTCATTGCCTTCCTATCTCACAAAGAACTGGGATTAAAAACTGAATTCATGACTTCTGAACTCTCAGTCTTGCTTCAGTAATATACTCTGAACTTTCTTTCTGATCTCTTCCATTTGCCTAGCATATCTCTTTTAAAAATCCCCTTTTCACTTTAACCCTCTTGTTATCATTAATTGATTCTAGATGTATTGCTGCCCTTATCTCCACTGACCTGACAGCTTTAACTGCTGAGGTAGTGTAGCACTTCCTGGACAGCTTCGCCAAAGCCCACACCGAGCTGACATGGAGCCTCAGGAAGGGTTTATCAGTTTGTTTCTCCACCTTTCTCTATCTGAGGATTGCAGTCGAGAAAGTTGCAATTATAACGGTCCCCAAGACTGCTTTGGCCCCCTACCACTTTATTGAGATTTAATATTTTATCTTGTACTTACTTGATTCCTTAACATGCTCCCTAAGCCTTCAATTCTCTGGTACTGTTATGTTCTGTTTTCTAATTTTTACTCTGCTATGTACATATCATCACATGGGCAATATTATTAAAGCTACTCTTGTTATCCTACTTTTAATAAAATCTTACCTGTCAATAAGCAGGATATCTAACACAATTTCTCCTCCAATGACATTAGCTACGGTTGGTAACAGAAAGTCACAGTTCTCCAATTCAATAACTCCTTTGATCCTTCATGGGTCTTTAACCCAGCAGATGTCTGGGGAATCCAAGTCCCTTCAGAGTTCAAGATTATGAGGGTTCAACTGACCTCAGCAGCTGGTTTTCCCTCACCTACCGTTTCAGTGGCCTACAGCAGATGCCCCATAACACTGTCTTTGTTTTATGTTTTTTTCTCTTTCTCAATCTCCTAAACCCAGAGAAGTCTATGCCTTCCCAACCTGTATATGACTAGGCAACTTTGTAGCGCATGTAAACATTTCAGAAAAATGTTCTCAATCAGATGGCTGCTAGTATCGAAGGTTTTTGGCTTTGGTTTTGCTTTCTTGAGCAGAGGGAGTAGTGATGGTGGTTAGAGAAGAAAGGCAAACCTTACTTTGTTCTCATTATTGATATCATGCTCTTTATTCCAGATTACCCAGCGTCAGGTCTGCACTGGTGTTCTTTGAGTCCAGGGTTTATCGACTTTGCATCCTAAACCCTCCAGACAGCAGAGAAAAAGCTTTGCTGTGCAAAAAATTGCTGAGGTCCCACAATGCTGAATTGTTGGGAGGCCATCCTACTCCCTAACTTTCCTCAGGCAATGGAAGACAGCAAATAAGAATGTTCTATTTTCTACCCATTTATTAGGAACTACTCTACTTTCATCAACCATAAACTAAAAAATATACTTGAGTTACTAAATTCAAGAGATTTCAGTTTTGTGTGCTCCTATAACAGATAATAGAAAACCCATGCATTTAAGTTTAACTGAAATTTATAATTAGAATCCAAGCAATTATTGTACAATAGAGTGATCAGGGGCTCAGATTTTGGAGTCAGAAAGATTAGAGTTTGAATCCCGTCACTGCTTCCCACTATGTGTGCTTAAGTAAGTCAATAACCACTTCAGGCCTCAGTTTAACATTCAGTAAATTGCTGATAATAATAGCAATTTACCTCATGGGATTATTTTAGGGATTAAAGAATATAATCTGTTTAGAATGCTTAGCACTGTTCCTAGGTAAGAACATCATCAATATCTTCTGTCATTATTACATGCTCTGAAAATATAAACTTATTTTAATATCAAAAACACCTAATTTATGTCATGCAATTGCAAATTTTTTTAATTTCATTTTAAGATTATATCAATTTTCTTTTTATGAGGAAAATCAAAAGATGACTATGTTTTGAAAAACAAAACAAAAAATATGCAACATTACTTAGTCAGAATCAAATTCTGCCTTAGTACAGTCTACAATGAACTGAATTTTTACAGACTGTGATAATTTCCTGTTTAGCATCATAAAGTCAGAGAATTTTAGAACTGTAAGCTATCAACATCAAATTTATTAATAGTACTTCAGAATTTCATAAAAACTTTACAGTATGTATTATGAATGATTCCTCCCACAGCCTCATGAGAGAGGCTAGCATTACCACTGGTATTTCAGAGGATAGCTAACTGAGGATCAAGGCAATTGAGTACATCTCTCTGAGGAGAGTTATTTGGTTTTCTGAATGCCATCATTCCCAGTCAGCAGGAGACTGCTACCTCATGTTCCTGGCGAGAACCTACTACATATGGCCCATTCTACAAATGTGTAATTCCATCACTTTAAGGAGAAAAATCAACAACTTTCTACATTATCTACTTGCTGGTTAACTGGGCTAAGCACTCCACAGTGAAGTCTCAGGAGTCCTCTGGGTTGCTGAGAACCTCAAAAGGTCAGAGGTTGCCAGTTCCTAAAAATGATGTTGGGGCAGCAGCTGGAGACTTGGTGAAAGTACAAAGTTAACAATAAACTCAAAGTCCTCTTCTTGGGACCTTGAGTGATAGGATCTTCATTGGCAGGTCCATAGGACAAGAATCTGGAAACAGAAATATTTCTCCAAGAAGCTGTCATCTCTAAAGAAGCTACTTGCTCCATAAACCTGTGTTAAACGGAAAGCTAGTTCAGAAAGTATTTGGCATCTGTCTAGTGACTTTTACAGTATAAAATAATTGTAATTTTTCTGGAATTAAGAACAAAGGCAATTAGGTCCACACTGCAATGATGGCTGTAATAGTAAGAACTTCCCCTTACATCACTACAATAATTTCCATTATTTCCTTGCTTTTATCCCCTCACCACTTCAGTTTCTTCATCTATCAATGAAAACCATAATCCTTAGAAAGTTTCCCAAAGAGAAGTTGTAGGATTATTAATAGACAAGTAATACATCGGCAAATGTCTACAGTTGTCTATTTTCCTGGCAATGGTGGAGAATAGAGGTAATATAAATAGAGGCACATGAGAAATAGCAGAGAAGTAATAAGAATAACAGAAATCCATAGACAGTTTCAAAGGCATTTATTTTTACATTTTAGCCCATCAAATATTATCCCAGAGCTACTGACCAATAGCAAATTACGAGAGGTTAAATCACACTTCACACTTTTTTTTGCCCACCCACCCATTAGATTTGTTATGCTTCAAATGAGATGGAAGATAGTAAGAAATGGAAACTTAAACTATTCTCAATAGAATCAATCAGCCCCTGATCTGTTTTCTCTGCAAAATTCAAGACAGAGAGATGCCAAATATCAGCTGTCTTTTTATGCTCTCTCAGATTCGAGGTTAGTTAAGATTTAAGAACAGAAATGACCATGTTTCCTGTTTTCCATTTCATCATCCAAAGGTGCAAGGCAGCATTTCTCAACCTTCACACTACTGACGTTTTGGGCCAAATGAGGTTGCTGTAGAAGTTGTCAATTAGATGTTTCCCAGCATTCCTGGCCTCCACCCACTAGGTGCCAGTAGCATGCCCTTGAGTTGTGGTAACCAAAAATATCTCTAGACAATGTCAAATGACCTGAGGGAGATGCCCCAGGTTGAGAACTGCTGGCACAGTGGTAATGTTTTCCTTTGTACCAGTCGTGACTTCTCCATTCCTTCTCCTTTAAGAAAAATCCCAGCACAGATGACACAGGCTGCCGTGAGTGTCTCTCTTCATGTTGCTTTCTGTCTTTGTCTCCCTTTCTTGCTCTCCCCTCATACACGCCCATACTCATGCACACACACATGCACTTAAACCTTTTATCTTCCAAGCCTGGATGCGAAAGATGAAAAGGAGCCCATGGATTTATGCTGCCACATTACCTCTTAAGCCTTTTCAAACTTATAATTCAGTAGATAAAGATTATGCAGTAACGTGGTTTGCCAATTCACTGTTCCAACCAGATAGTCGTGCTGTGCCATGATTTCAGCCAAAATAAAAATTTTAAAGCAAAAAACCAATGACTCTCCCATATAGTTAGCACTTTACAGTCCAATATGGAACATTCTTTTCTTTATGAGCTGTGTGCTATAAAGAAAGTGTATAGAAAGATGTTTAATGTGTCGTCGAGAGTAAAATTATTAGCGTATTATATATGATGCAGTCATATAGCAAAAGAGCTGAAGCTTGTGTTTGCCCTTAAAGGAGATGCAGTCATATAATAGAGAGCCTTAGAGCTAGGGTTTACTGTACTTTGGGAATTAATCACATAAACTATAAATTGGGTTCAACAGGCTGGCTGGGTAAATAGGCGCAGCTAATGAGGACACTATGAGATCTTATAAGAGAGCTGACTGCCCCAGGACAAATAGTCCGTGGCGCACCTGATGGAAAGCTAGAAGACATCAAAGCATAAAGGATTAGCGCTCTCACAGTGTTGAGAAATGGCCGGGGGGAGATTCACCAACTTATTACCCACATCCAAGCTAATCCTGTTATCTGCAAAATATAACTGTGTTCAGGAACTGCCGCCACCTCAACTTGCAGGAGGATAATTTTGCATGTACATGAACAAATGTGCAGGAAATTTTCGTCTGACTATGAAAAACAGAAGATGATGAGTATTTTTAAATTTTTTTTCTTCCCTTCACGTTTAGCTGCATGTAGGAAAACACAGAATCCAAAAGCTTCTGTGTGTACAAGTGGTAAACTGGGATGGGCAGAGAGATGGGCAAAGAAGCTACCGCAATGTCCCAAAACTGCTTGTCAGTGAAATGAGTATTGGTGGAAGAAGGGACACAGGTCAGTTGTAGTGAACTCTGTACTAATTTCAAACTGACTGGATTTACCTTTTCAAAGCAGGCATTCAAGCACTCTGTTTGAAAGGTAAAAGAATTAATCAAAGAAGTCAGAGACTGCCTAGCCCCTCTGCTGCCCTTCCCTGCCCCAGGAGCTCTCCCAGGGTATTGATTGTTGGGGTGACACCCACCTGATCCCAACAGATGATCTCTGCAGGGGAAAGGGACAAAACCCCTGAGCTCCCTGCCAAGCTGCCTTGGGGGAAATGGCTTCCTGGGCTAGAGTTGCCATTCAGTTCAGGCTTCTTTATGCAATCGAAGGTCACACTGTTTGGAAGCAAACTGCAATTCATCTCCAGCCCCTACTGATTATGAAGGCAGAGGGTGAGACGGAAGCTGGTTCCTCCGTTACTCGGCTCCCATCTCCCAGGGCATCCTTTCCCTGCGCTGCTCCCCTCGTCTCACCTAGCTGATGGTAACATGGCTTGTAGGTGAGTGCGGAAGCCAGACTCTGCCTGTCTATCTGCAGGGCCATGCCTAGCACAGGGTCTTTCTCACGGAAAGCACTTAAATGGTAAACAAGTGAGCCTGTGAGCACTCCAAAGATTGGAGTGACTATTTCAGCAATTGACACCCCATGGAATCCTAGAACAGTATATTATTTTTTTTAAGTATAATGTTATATCAGAGTAAGTTCTGCAGAATACCTCCGATCTTGCAGAAAGTCTGAGGATCACAGTTGTACTATTTTCCTGAAGAAATAACAAAAAAGAAAAGATCTTTGAAATGATATACACACAAAAGAGCTGTAATTTTCTATCTTAATTCTAACAGATGTCTCTGTTGTAACTAGAACTTCTGAGAATTAACAGGCCCAGGCACCCCTTTACCCGTTCTCTTTGCTCTATCCCTCCTTCTTGCATTTCACTCTCCTCTCAGCTTCTAGACACTGCCCTCCTGGTTCTCAGAGTGAATACTCACTCTGTCTTTCATCATCAGACTTCTCTTGTTCTTCTCACATACCTCCTAGGAGTGCTCCTCTCTCCTATTTTCATTATAGATCTGCCTCTTTTCCAAGATTTCAGTGACCTCTTCTCACCAATAGTTCCTAGAGTTTTCTTGTTAGCTCTGCCTTCAAGTCAAGGTTCCTGTGTCCACTGCATCAGCGTCCTCCTGGACACTGCCAACTGCAGCAACCACTTCCACTTCAGACTCCACAGATCCAAGGTGTCAGTCACCTTCCTCTCCCAACCAGCTTCTCTTCCTACTGGATATCAGTGGGGTCAAGGATTTCCAAGTTTTCCATATATCAAGCATTACAGTCATCTTGTATTTATCCATTTCAAGTATTATAACCCCACAACCAATCCACTTTCCCTTCAAGTCTTCCAGAATATTCCTTGAGAATGCCTGTTTCCTCTCATCCTGCTCTACTTAAGCCTGCATTACATCACTACTCCTCTGGCTTCCTTAACTCTAGGAGATTTTCACTCAACCTTTTCATTAAATTTCTACAACACATACTACTGCATATCCTGGCCTATGTGGAAATGTCAGGCTTTGAGTCAAATAGACCAGAGTCCATTTATTTATAGCACAGGCGGCAAACACAAGGCCCACGGCTGAATCCGGCCCTCCACCTTGTTTTATCCGCCTGGCACCTTGTTTCTGCCCAGCGGCAGCACCGAGCTCCTTGTCCCTGGTTAAGGAGTAGTTACATTTACACAGTCCTAAATTACATTCGGCCCTTTGAAGGCAACTGTGAGGCTGATGTGGCCCCCGATGAAAATGAGTTTGACCCTTGATTTACAGGGTTATCAGAGGCAAATTACATAACCTTTCTGAACTCATTCATCATCTGTAGGAAGGGTCACTAAGCCCTACTTTCTGCATAGTTGTGAGGCTTATATACAATGATCATTTACTTAAAGCACCTAGCCAGGGCCTGGGATATTCTAGATGCCCTATTCATGTAATTCCTGTCTCTCTGCTTTTTCCCCTTTTCTTTTGCTGTTTGGTTGTTAATGAGATGCCACCTTTAACCAAATACCTCAACTCTGAATGCAATTTTAGGTCATTGGGCCCCGGTCTTCTGTTCTAGACTCTACCCTCAGCTGGCCCCTCCCTAGCCAGGCAGCAGTATTGCCCCTTCCTGTTTCAAGCTGTTTTCCTGATGTACCTTTCCCTCTCCATAGGCCAAGGCTACCCATTTTTCAGGAACCACATTTAGTCCCTCCTCCTCCCCGAAGCCTGAACAAACCAGTCCCTCCAGGATCGCTCCTCTCCAGAGCTCTTATCACCCTCGCCGTCTCCACCACACAAGCTCCGAATCTACGTTCCTCAGGCTGCTAAGCAGCCGTGACGACAAGACGGCCTGCTCGCTTTCCAGAGGAGCAAGTTCTCTATCACAGAGGTCCAGTGACTTGTGGATTCACATGGTGCATTTCTAGCAGAAGTAGAAGCAGATTACTGGTACTTAACAGGTAAACTTTAAAATATATTTTTACTGGGTTTTAATGATCACAATCGTTTTACTCTTGTTAGTCTAAGGGCAAGCTGTCCATGCTTCTTTGTAACATCTAAAACACACACAAACACACAAGCATTTGTCACACCTACCTTAGCACAGGGCACAATGTAGGAACTCAATAAAGGCTTGGAAATTAATTTGGGTTTATTATCACAAAAAGATTAATCACTATAAGACCTGCGCGTCCCTGTCATAGGTAACTTTGAGTGATTTGGAAATTCCTCCTCGTAAGATCTTTAAACAAAGAGAGAAAATTGTCTAGTTTAAATGAACCACTGCCTGAAGGCAGGGGGATAGATTGGCTTTAGGAGTTTCATTTCATAGCTATAATCCTATGATTATCTCACTTATATCCCTGGAAGGAAGATAGAAGGCAGGTTGAAAAGGAACCATAAATCATCTTCCAATTTTCCGTGGGCTCATGAATCCCAGCCCTGTCATGCCTCTTCTTCTTTACTCAACAGCTTTCCACCTTCCCGTGGTCCGTATGTAGGTCACCTGCTCAGCCTTGCTGCCCAGAACACCCCCCCCACAACACCCTGCACTCAGTGCTCCTAAAGCAAATCTAAGGCCCAGAATAAAGCTGAAAACCAAAATGGTTAAGAGTACAATTATTAGAATTAGCCAGATCTGGTTTCTAGCTGTATGGCTTTTAGCAATTTGCTTACCCTCCCCAAGCCTCAGTTTTCTGCTCTGTAATATCATGGCAATGATGTTCCAAGGTCTTGTGAAGACTGAATGAGATACTACAAGTGTAGCTCACACCCCGATGAGAGGCTGCTCTGGATATCCTCATCCCTACTCTGATATACGTGCTCCTGAGCTGGTACTTTCAGTTTCACTGTCTCTAGGGTGGGCTAGTCGGTATTTCTGGTAGGAAAGTCATACCACTGTTGCTCCACATTCCCCAATACCCCCTGCCCACCAAAAGTCTTGGGTACCAGACGAATACAGGAGACTATTCCAATTCCTCCCAGTAGTGTGGCGGATTAGAAGCCAACTCTTCTAAACCAGACACTGTATTCTCTTCTATTCCTCAAATTTGACAGGCTCTTCAAAGGGTTTTTCCTTTTAGGTGACTCTTTTTTTTTTTTTCTTTTCTTTTTTGAAATAGTACTGGTGTTATGCTAATGGAATTCCTCCCTTCTCCTTTCTTTTTTTTTTTTTTTTCCCAACAGGGCTCCAACAAAGGCATCCATTTTAGAGAAGCAGCCTAAATGTTCCTCCTGAAGACATAATTTAAGTAAGTTTAAGGTATTCTGTAAAAAGGAGAGTGGAAAGGATCGAATTAGGGGGTCAGTTCCCTCATGTTTTTAGAGAAGTTTTGTCATAAGAACATTTGTTTCTGTGATTGAAACACTTTCATCATCAACACCTTCAATAACAGACATGCTTGTTCGATTTCTGGAGGATTAGAAATGACAGCAGACTAAGTCCTCCTCTATTTAGGAAACACGCAATCTCTTCTGTGATGTGGAGGAGTGACTACACCTCTTTCCCACTCCACTCTTTGCTTAGGCTTTATATTCCAGGACAAATGAGAAAATAAGCTGCCTCTCTCCACAAATCACATATCTGCCTTCTGTTTGGGGCAGTTAATAAGCTCTTACAGGGGCAGGAAACCCTGGATGGTACTACAGAAACTCCCGGGGCGGCACCAGCCTGGGCTCTCATCTCCCTACCCCGATCCGGCTACAGTCCTCATGGGCTTTGTCCACAGAAGAACCGCGCCGGGTGGGACTCTCCCAGACTAATGTCAGTACATTCCTGAGAAGTTGATATTCCCCATCCTCATTGGCCATTCTGAAACTTAAAAGTTATTTTCCAAATGTTCAGCAAGCACTTTGAAGATAATAAGATTCTGTTTAATCTTTATCCCATTCAGTGCAGTAGTTACTGTTTTATTTAAGGGAGATGCCTCAGTCCCCACTGGGGGCATTGATAGAGTATATGTAGCAAATTACTTTCTTAAAATACAAAAACATTCTAAATTCCAAAACTGGTCCCAAGAGTAAGGGACCTGTGACATGAATTACCCTTTTAGAGTAGCGGATGTGAGAGCAGAACCAGAGGTATGAAGTCCTGACCACACACCCTGCCTATGCTGTGATGTAGACTTGCTTCACAATGCTTCTCAAACTTGAACGTGCACAGATCCCTCACAGAACTTGTTAAATGGAGACTGCAATTCACTGCATTTGAAGTTGGGCCTGAGATCCTCTGTTTCTAAGTTGCTCCCAGTGATGCCTGTGCTGCTGCTATGCAGACTACATTTTTTTAACCTTCACCCGAAAATATATTTATTGATTTTTAGAGAGAAGAAGGAAGAGAGAGACACACCAATGTGAGGCAGAGACATCGATCAGTTGCCTCCTGTGTGTGCCCCAACGGGGGAATCACACCTGCAACTTAGGTATGTGCTCTGTCTGGGAATGGAACCTGAAAATTCTTGGTGTACAGGATGACTCTCCAACCAACTGAGCCACCCAGCCAGGGCATGGACCACATTTTAAGTAGCAAAGATCTAGAGATCTAAAATGTCGATTCTTGAGAAAACCCAGTGACAGGAGAAAAGGCAGGTGTTTATTACTATTGCATAGACGAGGAAATGCAGGGTCCCGGGGTAAAGGCTGTTACTTAGTTTTACACAGCTACAAAATACCAGTCAGGTGTCTTGACCTTGGGGTGTTGACCACCTGCCCATCCTCCTTCCACCTCGTCATGTAGGAAGCACTGGGAATGAAAGAGCATGTGTAAATTGGAGAAGCACAAGAGAAAGTAAGAAAATAATTTTATGAGAATATTTCCCAATGAAGCCCACTTTAATTGGTCATCTGTGGTATGACAGATGAACTATTGGACAAGGGGAAAGTAAGCCAGGTCTTGAGCCATGTGTCTCTTGCCACTGAGCTGTGAGATATCTCTGGGCCTGAGTGGTCTCTAATGTACCTTGCAACTTTAGCTTTCTAAATTATTGCTCCAGCTGATTTATGAGAGGAGAACAGCCTAAATCAATTCTCACTTATCACTGCCTAAGGGGAATTCACCACCCTCCAGTGTTTGGTGTTTCTCATGAGAGGCGGTGTTGCATGGTAGGAAGAACATTTGGAAACAAACTGCTTGAGTTTGTATCCTACCTCTAACACTGAATTAGCTGTATAAGCATGAGCAACACCCTGATTCCTCTATGCCTCAGTTTCTGTATCAGGACGATGGTGGCAATCCTAGTACCTACGTCATGACATTGTTATGGAGGTCTAAATTAAAACATATACATAAAGCATTTGGAACAATGATGGTGCCAAAGTCCCCCATTCTATGCACATCTCTTAAGACTTCCATTTATTTCCAGTACCAACAGGAAGGTTTAGCTGAAGATTTGAGCTTCATTACTTTGACATTCCTATAAAATACTTGTTGATTATATGATTATGTTTCTCCCAAGAAAGAATATTCTGGGAGTAACTTCATTAATTCTTTTTAGAATCAAGAAGACCGAGAGTGTATTTTTATGAGTTGTGAGCCCTGAACTTCGTTTTAAAAAAAGTTTGCCATTGATTTTCATGATAATGGTGAGGAAGATGAGAGAAATATGTTGTTCTCAGGATGGGATGAGGTAGAAGGATATTTGCACAGCATTTAAGGTAAATGAGGGTATGGGTATTTGGGGAGCCCACCTCACCTTCATCTAACGTGTTGGCATCTGGTTACTCCAGGTTTTGACAGGTTGTTATTAACATGTTCACATATCCCTGGCTTCATCTGATCAGTTACTCTCACTCCTTAAAATCACTTTTTGTGGGAGGATGAAAGGGAAAGCAAAATGATTGAGGTGACAGGTCCCATGGTGCACTGAAGAACTGTGTCAGAAAATCCTGCCAAAAGCTATTTTCAACTGGAAAGGGAACACCCTTTTGCGCTTTGTAATTCATGGGTGGACCACAAGAAAGTGAAAATAGTTAATGTCTATGGAACGTTGCCACTCACACATAGCAACAGCCTTATTTACAGATACAAAAATCATTACTTCTTTCTGTTCCCTGAAGCACGGCTTTAATGCTGGGGAAATTTCCTAGGATTCCAAACACACAAGGCCAAATCTCCCAGGTGGCTTCACTCCAGCATCCAGAGTTGGGACAACAACCTTGTGCACGCGATTTTGACTACTAGCTTCCTTCATCCTTTCCGCTGTCATCTGAAATGGATTTGGGCAGGTACCAGAGGAATGAATGGTTTGAAGTTCAGTCCCTGGTCTTGATTTACATGCAAAATAACATCTGGAGTTTTTAAAACTCATTTTCTATACCCGCTGTATCTTGCTCCAGTGAAAATAAAGTGTCTTACAGAGGACTGAGTCTCTAATTCTTTTTCCCACGTGGAAGAAAGAGCTGACTTTCTTACGTTCTCCAAGGGGTCTCTTTCTACAAAGTGAAAATGTTTATGCTGTACTTATTCATAATTCTGGCAGAAAGTACAATATATAATACTTACTGAGACTATATTATGTTGTAAGTGCTTTATGTATATTAACTCCTTAATCTTCAAAACAACCTTATGGGATAAATAATAATTATCCTCATTTCACTCAAAGAGGTTAAGAAACTTTCCTAGGTCACACGGGTAGCAAATGCAGAGCTGGGCTGCATAAATCCATTTGGCTCCACAGTCCATGTTCTTAACAATTATGATATTTATCTCTCTGCAAGAGGACACATAGCCATAGAGAGCAGGAAGACATGCACCAAAGCTTTTCTGCCCATTTTGTCTGTCTGCTGCCACCCCACAGTTTCCTAAAATACTGTCGTACATAGAAAAGACAGATTTCACGGTCACTGCATGTTGGCAATAGTAAGAGGGTAATATTTCCAGAGATCTAAAGAGGATGTAGTTTTAAAACCTGGAAAGAAATAGAGGGGAGGGGGGTTCCCCATAGATCTACATTTGAGTTGTGCTGTTTGCCAATAACGAGTATTTGGAATCATCGATATGGCAAACTATCAAAAGAACCAGGCTGGCCTGTGAGATCCATGGGTTCGAGTCCTCACCTGGGGATGAGCTCTGTTCTTTCGGTTAGCTACTAACCTGAAATTTAATTTCTTCACTTGCAAGCTGGATATTCATTTATTTTTTTCCTTTAACTCTCTTTTGAGGAGGTTCACACCAATAATGTATGCACAAATAAAAATTATAACTAAGAATTAAAGGAAAAATTTAACAAAGGCAGAAAGTCAAAATCAGAGCAAGTAGGGCAGGAGCTGGCATGCCTATGCAGGTAGTATGAGCCCTCACGTGGCTTTTGACATTCAGAGTTGATTCCAGACTTCTTCCAAAAAAAAAAAAAAATTGTTAGTTTCTTGGAAGAAGCTAAGTCTTTTCTAACGGTTATCTCAAAAAGAATTGTCTTAAATGGGTCTTCTTAGGGAGGGTTCTCAATGATGTGATAAACAATATTCTTCTTAGGGAGGGTTCTCAATGATGTGATAATATTCTCACTATTCTAATGAATGTAGTTAAAGATTTCACAAATCTATTTCTCAAGGCCTCTGCAAAACTTTGGGTTAAAAATTGAAACACAGTTCAGCCTGGTTTATTCTTAGGCAAAAAGGAGGTAAATGAATAAGGCAGAGGGAAGGCAAGACTTGAGATAATATAATACAGAATATAATCTTTTGATAGTCTGGCTTGATTGAGGGAGAAATTCTAGGGCAGGGTTTCTTTCTGTCACTATTATTATTATTATTATTATTATTATTATTATTATTACTACTACTACTACTACATGAATCCTTTTAAGAAGAAGATTGTGAAAGTTATAGACCTTCCTTTTAGAAAATCATGCATGTGTATATATACAAACTTTATTATTTTTTTAAAGTATTTTTAGTGAGCTGATATGTCTATGAATCTGCCTAAGCAGATTAGTTGTTAAGTGTAGAGGTAATTTTAAAAAAACTTTCCTAGGCCTTTCTTATTGAAGCCTTATATGATTTCACAAGAAACATATCCAATTAAATATTCTACTTTAAATATAATATCATGCTGTAAACCATCTCAAAGAATTTTTAATCTTGAGTTTTATGAAGAATAAATAATTTGTTTTTGTTCTGTTGTTTTAAAGGTTATATTGACTTATTATGTAAAGTGGCATTAAACTAGTTAACACAATGTTAGCTTTAAGAGATGATTCAACAGCTATCCATTTTTATTTAGCCGTTTTCTTCTTTTCTGTTTTTTTAGCTGTTTATCAGTTTTCTTTATAGATTTTGAGGTCACTATATACTCTTTGCCATATTGAAACCTCTCAGCCAGCCCTTGCGAAGCTCACAGTCCCTAGGCCCTGAGGCCCAAGCAGCCAAGGGCTAAAATGTTTCTGGCGAAGTGACCATATGACTCAACCTGAACTACTGGGGCTTATTAGGTACAAAACAATTAAATTTGGGAAAACCTAGTAATCCTTTTGATTTCAGCATTGTTGATATTCATCCCTTTTTCTGATGATAATTTGATGGATGACCAATTTATACAGAGGCCATTCTTCATTCATGGCAATGAAACTGTAACATCAGCATGTAAAAGGAGAAGAAATACAAAGAGGCACGGCATCCAGATCTTTCAAAATATGTTGCAAGCTTTTCAGATGGAAATCTCAGTCCATTTGAAATTGCTGACTTTTTCTTCCCAGGATAGTATTATCCTGAAGTCCCTGAGAGTTGAATTCCTATGAAAATAGGGATTTTTCATTTGTATCAATAAGTGATCATCAGTATGAAGTCATGTAGCTTGTCACATAACTGATTTCTATACAAGAAAGTGCAAGTCAAAGAGACATTTAAAGGTACAAACAACATTATGCTAATTTTTATGGATTTCACCACAAAATGACAAAGTTTGAAAAGTTATTCATGACAGAAAAGGCATTCCTAAAACCTGTTTGATCTCTTGATCATTAGATATAATATTGGTCTCAGAAACCAAGATTTACTTATAGTTTCTTAAAAAGAAAATAGTGTATAGTTTAGAAAGACTGCCCATCAAAAAAATGGTTGTATAATATTGGTGAAGAATAGAATTGCCTTTGAAAAAATAAATCAGGTTAATCAATGTTTTCCAAACCGTTCTATCTGAAGTTTCTCCTCCTGGACAGATTGGTTGCCCTCACCAAAACCAGAAATGTTCAGCATTTACCTTTTTATATAATGGATTTCCACATAAATTTTCTATGAAGACGGATTCTAAAGCCTTATAAAATAAAAGTGTTTTGAAAACCAACAGAGTAAACTCAGAGTTCATCCAGATGGGATCACACCTGGTAAGTTAATCAGGGTTAACCTGTTGGCAGAGATCAGCACTCACAAGTCAAAACAGGCTCCGAGCAGTCTTGAAGGCAAAAGGTCTTCATTCAGTATCATCTTTAATTTAAGCTTTTTAACATGTAAACTACCTGCAGGAAGTTTACTAAGTCTCAGGGTGAGATAGGATTCAGGGACTTCTAATTTTAGGAGTGTTATCTTAAAACGATATTGCTGAGGAAACAAGGTCATAAGTAATGTGAACATATAATCTTCTTAAACCTAGTTTGCAGATGAAACACTAGTTAAAATTACTGGAAATGGGAAGACAGGAGCAAAGCAGAGATGTCACTGTAATGTTTTACAAAACCATTTGCTGGTGAATGTAAAAGCTTAAGACTAAAAGACAGACACCGGCCCAAGATACGGGCGTGGAGAGATGGAGACACAAGGCACGTGGGTTTTCTTGGAAATTGTCCTCGTAACTAAATTGTCCTCTTGACTAAATTGTCCAGCTAGTGGTGGCTCCACAGGAAAGGAAGAGTAGGCAAGAGAGAATAACTGAAAGTCACCGCTTGCATTAACGGAAGAGGGAAAAGAAAACAAAGCTGCACAGTTCTCCTTCGGCGGATCTTCTTTCAGGTGGAAGAAACACAGAAGCAAAGGAAGCTGTGAAAGCCAGGTAAGGAAAGGAACAGAATGCTAGAAGCAGTAATGGAAAGGAAAAAGATCAGTGAAAAAAATAAAGTGCTGGTAGTAGAAATGACTATAAATAAATATAATTTGTAAATTCATCCAACGAGTGGTGAATTGGTAAAATGTTAACAACTGGCTGGCTCTTTGGGGAAAGGTAGTGGTGGAGAGCCTCAACGTGTGGTGGTTACCGATTCCCAGGGTGTAGATAGTCCCTCCATGACTAAGTGTGATGTCAATGAACTCAGGTTTGGGAAGAGATATGCAAGGTTGGCTCTCGTGAGCCAGTTCAGTTCCGCTCCTGTGCACCACCGAATACAGCCTCACCCGTGTTCCTGTGAGCTGCTAGTCACCAAGCTTTATGCTTGTACATGTATCATTGAATCCTCTCTTCCCTCACAGGTGAGTATTATTACCAAATGCAGGGTTTGGAGAGGTCACCTGCATGCCAGAGACGTCGAGGGTCTAATGATGCACTCTCCAATATGGTAGTTATTCTCCACATGCGCTGTTTAAATTTAAACATAAGTTAATGAAAGCTAAATAAAATTACTAATCCAACTCTCTAGCCACACATATTTCAAATGGCCACATTTAAAGAATAGATACCATATTGGATAATGCAAATATGGAATATTTTTCTCATTGCAGAAAATTCTATTGGATGGTGCTGGTCGAGTGTCTTTTAACTCAAAATCTAGAGCTTGGGCCTAATGGCCAAAGACAACCAGATGTCTTAAAAATAGAAAGTATTGTATAAATATATAAGTTCTTATAATGCATAGGTGATTTCATCTATCCTCCAGTGATATAATTCTGCGCCAGTGTTTGGTGCAAAGATCTGGACTCGATAATTGTGATGAATAAATCTGTGTTAAAAGGGCAAAAGGGAATTTTAGAAAGTTCTTCTTTGAAGAAATTTAAGAAAAAAGATGAGTTTCATCACCCAGTTTGCTTTTGGCCCTTTACAATAAGTTCTCACACAGCAACCCGAGTGATCCACTTGAAACAGAAATCTAACCATGCCCCCTCTGTCTGAGGCTTAATAGGGTTTCCTATTAAACTTGAAATTAAATACAAATCTTTACTTGCCTCTGACTACAAGATCAATCTCGTATTGTATCATTCTCTCTCTCTTCATTTTGCTTCACTTACATGGAATTTCCTTCAATTCCATAAAATTTCCAAAGAATTAAAATTTTTGTCCCAAAAGAGTCAGGACTTTATTTTATTCAGTAGAAGAGGACTGGAAATATAGCAGGTATTCAAGGATTCTTATTATTGAAAGAGTTGTAACACATGCTAAATATAAAATTATGTAATTGTTTTCCTCAGAAGGCAAAGCATAAATTACATTTGTTTCTATTTCAGGAGGAAAAATAGAATAAAGTAATCAAGGTTGTCTGTCATGATCTTTCTGCCCAAATCTCCCATCTATAACTTACAGCCACTATTTTAAATTATCTGAGGGCTAACTAAGTATGTGTCGGTACTCAGTTGAACCACTCAGTAATGTGCTAGTACATGTTTAACAACCAGATCTGGGGTGGGAGAATGGGGCTGATTTGTAGCACTTGCCAATTTCCATGAGCCAAAAACTCCTGCCATGGTCAGCTTCAAGATACTGTGCCACTGAATACAGCGGTGGGGAAAGAGGCACTCAGTAAGCTATTGCAAGCCCGTGTGAGTCCACTGCACACAGACATACAAAGACACAAACACACACTCCCATCCAGAGTCTCTGAAATCAGGGTTTCACATTTTGATCCATGGTTCATTTTCAACAAGTGCTACGGGTAAGCACACAAATGTGCGAGAACCTTTTTCAAGGAGGTCGCAGTACTGCCAGCAGGTGGTAGGCCACCAGCCACAAGAAAGATTTCTCGTCAGAAATGGGAGCCAAAAGCGAACTGAGGATTCCAAAGGTAGGCAAGAAGGGCTGAGAATCCGTAGGCATCAACGCAGCTTGCAGGATCCGAGGGGCCACAGAGACAAATCTCATTGTACAAGGAGGCCCCACCCAAGAAAGGAGAGGCAAATCCTCTTTGACCATTAACCATTCCAGGGGAATCTCTCCGTGGGGCTCCTTTCTTCCAACTCTGCTGTTTCTCCAATGGCGAAGTAGAGCCTTTTCATCTTCCGGGCTGTCACTAACCCAGTGTGTGCCTGGAACCACTTAATATTTTGCCTCTGCCCAAATCTTCCTTTAGAAGGAAATCTACATTTCCTTCTAAAGGGGAAGTGAGGGTGAGTGTCTTTGCATTGCATATATGTTTGGAAAGAACATAATGCTATGGTAATTTCAGGTGGCATTGTTACCTGCTAGGAACTGCTTAGATCTAAAATTCAATCAAACTTCAACTTCAGGGCTCTCAGTTCTGTTAGCCTTTGGGACATACATGGACACCACCTGCTAAGAGTCCTGGCTTTCTGCCTGCTTATATATTAATGCATCAATAGGCATATATTCCTGCTACCTGGGTGCTCATCTACAGGATGATAGTTTACTTTGCATGCCAACATTGAAGTCTCAGGGTGGTCTCTAGACGCCTGGGATAACCTGAGTGATCAGAAGATAAACTACAGACAAAGTTTTGACTCTTGACCAAATCCAGACATTTCAGCTTTGGAAATATGCCCATCTACCCAGCATGTGTCAGAACAAAGGAATGGCAAATAGAAATAAGAAGGGCATGGAAAAGAGACTCTCACACCTGCACCCTGATTGAGACTAGAAAGAGAGTTTATTTTACTCACTAATTAAAAAATATGCATTGAGTATGAATACAGATTTTTTTTGCTCTTGTCATACCAGGAAATTTAAGGACAGACCAAAAGCAGTGCTAAGGGCTTTTGCTGGCATTATCATATTTATTTTCTTTAACAACCTTGCAGGTGGTCCTTCAGGGTGGCAAATATAATAAAACTAGTTAACCTTCCTTGATCATTTGCTTGTATTGACCACTGGATTAGATGCTTTATGAGCACTTATTTAATCTTCATAAATACCCTAAGAGAGAGTTATTCTCATGGTCCTCATCTGAAATATCAGGTAACTGAAGATGAGGGGCTAAATGACTTATCTAAGGTTATACAGTTGCAAGCGATGGAATTGGTGCTGAATCTGAAGTCTCTCCGACTCCAGCCCTCTTAACCTGCCCCTAAGGGAAATGTGGGCATTTTGAGTGTCCTGCATCATCTTTCTTGTTCTCTTGATTCAAAAATGTGAGCACAGATAGTGATTCAGAAAGGTGCCTCACAAATTCCATTCCTGGATAGAATGAGCACAGACAGACCATTAGGGAGCAGGTTGGAATAATCTGCTTAGCTTCTAAATCGGAAGTCTTTCTTCCTGTGTGTCTGTCCACGGAACCAAAGGGAAGATGGGGCAGTGGCCTACGGAATCAACTGTGTGCAGGCCCGTGCCCACGCTCTTACATATATGTGCCAGAGACAGACTCTGCTGAAAGTCTTGGTATAGACAAATACATGAGGAAGCTGTTTCTGGAAACTTAAAAACTGACACAATGATTTAGATTCTCAAATGAATTTCTGATGTTTATCTTTATGAGGCTGTTAGTACACTGTAAACATTACTTTTGATATAATCTCCCCTATACTGCAACTGGGCGGTGGCTGAATTCTGAGTTACAGAGAAAGTATTGTGCAATGTGGCGTGTGATCCATGAGATAATAGCCATGTTAACCGCTGTGTTCAGGCAGAGTGTAATTAATAAGTCAGGTAGGAAACAGGATCATGGCTTTTTTCTCAAGGGAACACACAACACAATTTTACTCAAACAAACCATGAAGACATGAAGTAAATCAGACTATGTCCAAAAATTCATTCAACATTAAAATGTCTGAGAAAAAGCTGGAGAAAATCAGTTCATGTCCCTTCACCATATTTGTTCTGTACAAGCATACTGGTGTTGTTTCCTTGATTGTTTATTTTTTTTTAACTATTGGTTTTACCTCATCAGGGTTATTAAGTTTCACCCCACAGAACTTGTTGTCAGGTTCAGATCCTGAAGAGATTTGGAAAAAAATGAGGCCATTAGTCTCAAAAATACCCTACACATTTGCAAGTGCAGGTATAAGGTTCCAAGTGTGGTAGACAAGAAATAAGGTTATTCAGCCCTAACAAAGGATCCAAGAGTAGACCACTGAGGTATGAGATCCAAAAACGAAAATGTGCCTCATCAGGTCCCACGGTGTCTCTTGTCCAGAGACAGCAAACGCACATGCTCCAATCTTTCAAGGGCAGGGAGGGGGTTGAGACTAGGAAGATATGGTCATGATCTTATCCTCCCCAATCTCACATCTACACACACATCAGTGAGAGAGGAGAACCCTTACAGATGCCTTCCCTGAGTAGCCCAATCACTCAGGGCTTTGAAAACAACACTCGCTAATTTTTAATCCCACCTCCGGTGTGAAATATCTGTGTGGTGCTATGAAAAAATTAAGCACTGTATATCTCATAGGACTCCACTGCGAACCGGGAACACCAACCCCTACACTAACACCCTCAGGGGCTGAGTAAATAGGAAGTAAGAGTAGATAGGAGAGGGCTCTGGAACCGTGAGAACCCTGTGATTCAAATTTTCATTATTCCTACCCTTAATACCAAAACTACTTCAATCTTTCCTCATCTCCACACTCAGGTGTGGACATTGGCCAGGAATAATGCAGGTCTCCACACACCTGTGTTCTCAACCAGCATTGCAGGGGCTGCTGCAACCAGACAGGTGCCCATGCTATGTAAATTGCAGGAAAACTTTACAAACTTGCATTTATATTTTCAGTTCAAGATTTTTTTTTTTTTTTAAGTAACAGCTTTAGGCGCTCTCCTTCCTGGATCTTGGACTGATGAATAGCAAACTAAGTTTAGAATGGGACTACGTCCAGTGAATTTCACCTCAATTTTAAACGTCATCCTTCATAACCTCGCCAGCCCACCAGCCTCCAGTCCCCTGGGCAGTAACAACTAGCTAGCTACAACTTGAGAATGGGGGGAAAGTTTCAATGAACCAACTCGCTGAAATACAAGGTGGGGAGTCTTATAGATCCCCCCTTGTAAGAGGCCTTAACATTATAAAACCCCCTGTTGCTAAAATCTCCTTCCCCTTGCAATGAGATCTGTGCTGTTCACCAAATAGTGTTCTAAGAACCTCTTTGAGGGAAGACCTTCATTGCCCAAATAAACTTGCTTTCTGGGATTCTAGGGAGTGCAAAGTGCTGGAATGTGCCTGGTGGACTGGCTTACAAATGAGAAGAAAACATTTGGTGACGGAAAGGAGAGCAGAGCTGAACTTTTTAAGCTGAAGGGGTGAGGAGAAAGGGCCCGGGGTCCATCCTGTCAGTGAGCCGTCAGTGCACCGCAGGCCTGCTCGCGGGCCAAGTAGGGTTGAAAAGCTCTAATTAGATTAGTGATGTTTTGCTAGAAGGCAGAAAGCTTAAAACATTAACTTTTTAAACAAGTACATCAGTTCTGAGTAAACATTATTCTTTTTAGTCGTATGGTCTGAGTCAGCCTATTTCCAGGACAGTGGTAATGCATGCATTTGATTCCTGAATGTAAATATGCTTTCAATTTTCCTATGCAAATCCCTGGATTTTGGAATGCTTCTCCAGGGCTTGCAACTAGCTATCTGCTGCTCTCTTCTCTCCTAACGGATGGGGTACTGCTCCTGCCAGGCGCCATCGGCCAACCAGCGGCAGCCCTCGGGAGTCTCACTGGAGTTTCCAGGTTCCTTGGCCCTGTGGGTTGAATGGCATTTTGTCATCTAAAGGATACAGCCCACATTTTTCGCCAAATTCTTAAAATTAATCCAATTTTTATATTTACCTATACGAGGATCCCAAATCTTCTTTTGAAAGTAACTATCAGAAGCAACAGTGCAGAAAGAATTTTTTAATGTGCACCAATCTCAGTAGAATTCTAATACTATTGTGGTGACCACGTGGCATTGGTCGAGACCCAGTTTTCACATTTGTCAGATGTATAACAGACATTGCATAATTCTCTGGTTTGTTGCAAGGATTAATGAAGACAACAAGTGTCTAGCTCAGTGGCTAGCTCAGTGACTGGCTTTTACATACATAATCCATGTTAGATCCCTCCGACCCCTTCCTTTCTGCTCCTTCATCCTTCAGGTGAAGAGCAAGAAATAGAGGTGAAATTGGCATACTGAGCCCACTACCTCTTCTTAGTGGGATAAGAACCTGTGGAACTATGTGGGACCTTAAATGTCCCCTTTTCAGCATCAGTTCCCACTAACTCAAGCAAGCCCACACCCAATATTGCAGCCACACCCATCTATTTGGCCTCAAATATGCCTGTACTTCCATGCCTCCATGCATGTGGTTCCCTCTGTCCTCAGCTTCCTTCCCATCTTTCTTCATATAGCACAAAGCCCTATACTTCTGTAACACCCAATTCAATATCATGTCCCTGGTGAAGTCTACCCTGCTTGATTCCTCCTCATCGCTAGCAGAGTTGTTCACCACACACACACACACACACACACACACACACACACACACACACACACACACACCTGCCCATGTTTTTTGCACAATGTGGGAGTGCTGGTTGAGATTTAGTCTGATTCAGTGTTATTGGGTATTCATTTATCTCTGGGTCCTGCCAGACTATGAGTTCCTCAAAGGCAGGAGTTTGTAGCTGAATTCCTGGAACCTAACACAATGCTCAGCACATATTCAACACTGAATAAATATGTACTGAATGAATAAATGAAAGAATGTCGTGACTGGGTTGCTCTCTAAATGAAGGGTGGAAAGATCATGAAAGAAAATCAACCTAGTAAAATGGTCCCTAACAATGACAAAGCCTTCCCTCCAATAGATTGCAAATGCTTTCTGAGCTCTCAGCCCTAAACTATTGCAGTATGGAATGGAGTAATGTCCCAGGTTCCGCTCATGAACCCCTCAACAGTGGTGACTGTGGCTGCAGCCGTGGGCTCTGCCGCTGTCCCCACTGCTCAGTTTCATACTCCATCCCTTCCCATCTCCTGCAGGGACAAAAGAAAGCTGCTTGGCAGCAGTCACAGAAGTGGTGGGTGTCAGGTAAATGATTCTTAAGTAAGCTTCAGCTGAGAAAGCAGAGAAGACCGAGGAGGATGGAGTGTTTTATTCCCCGCGTGCTCAGAGAAATGCTGCTGCTTCTCCTCGTGAGGACACAAGACAGACCTGGGAGAAATGACTCATCTTTGCTGGAAGTTCCGTCTCACCTTTCAGTATGGTGGTCCTGCAAAGAGCTTCCCTTGTGACACAGGTTAACTGTCACCGAGCCACATGCAACAAAGCCAACTTATAAACTAAAGGCACTTTGGAAGTGTGAAAAATGTGCCTTTTGCCTGGATCTAAATACCTTAGAGTTTTAAGCAAGGGTATCAAAACAGTTAAAATAGCGTGTTTCCCCTTCCCTCCTTGCACCCTCACTCCATTATTTTATCTTTCTCATCACACTCTTCTGAACTGCAGCAAGACTGGGGGGTGGAATAGGAAGAGACTGAATGTGAAGGAAGAATGTTTAGAGACACTTAAGGGTTGTTCTCCAGGATCAGACAACTGATTATCTGGCCTGTGTTGTGACTTCCAGAGGAACTAAAGGAATAATGGAAAACGCAGGTGACTTTGATGTCATCTATTGCAAAAAGTAAGCTCTGTCCCTCCAGAAATTCACATTAAGTATGCACTAGCAATTATGCCTATAAGAATTAAACCATCCTTTCCAAACATATATTCAATCTATGCTATGTTGATGAGGTTAATTGTCTCACTTAAAAAAACAGATTTACAAATGTGTAGATGGTTATGATTTAATTTTTGGTCTAGCTCAGTGCTTTTTAATAGATTTTTACAAACTAATAATAGTTTTGTTTCATTTCAATTGAGATACTGACATAGCATTGCCAATGTAGTATTTTATCATAGTAAAAATATTTTAAAAAGTTTTTATTCCTCATCCTAGGATATGTTTATTGATTTTAGAGAGAGGGAGGGGGGGAGAAAGAGAGAGAGAGATCAAACCCACAACCTAAGTAAGTGCCCTGACCAGGAATCAAACCCACAACCTTCTGGTATGTGGGTTGATGCTCCAAACAACTGAGCCACTTGAACAGGACCGTAGTAAAAACATTTTTAGAATCACCTATTATCATCATTTCATAAATGAAACACTCTCATCACCAAGAATTAGGACAAATATAACCTCCAAAAGAAAAAAAAAGGAGATTTGCCATCCTTACCCTGTCATAGGGCACATACGCTGTGACACCATCCTTTACTGTCCCAGGGAACATGTTTACGACGTTACTCCTACTCTGTCATAGAGCACACAGCCTATCATCCCGTCCTTATTCTGTCACAGGGTATGTTCACTATAACAGCATATGGATGGCCAATCTCTTTTGTTCTTCACAAATAGCAGTCCCTATTCCCCAGGGAATTGCTGATGGAGATAAAATTCATTGTAAAAAAATGAGGCTTAGAAAGTCCATTTAACACATATTCATTAAATTCCAACTATCTATAAGGTTCCATTCTGGGGAGTGCAAAAAATTTAGAAACTTGTAAGATAAGGGTCCCTACAATTATGGAGCTTACAATGACCTTGGAGAAATGACATATGCAAAAATAATGTCAAAACAAGGCATCCCACTTACTAGAAACTAGTTATCTAGCAGTCTCAGCTAGATGAAGCACAGTGAGGAAAGAGTGTAAGGGGGAGAAGACCTCATGGACTTAAACTCATGACCTAAAGCTTATGTATGTTATCTACAGAAAAGCCCTCTCTTAAAGCATCATTTCAGAGAGAAATCTAGAAGTCCCCGTGGCCTGATGGACCAGCCCACAGTACAAGAAACTAAGAAAACAGTCATGGTTGTCAACAAAGAGAACATAAAAACTACTGAAACTGAAAGGCATTGGATGACAGGGCACTGGGGCCACTTGGCATTGAGGCAAACAACATTGTATATGTAAATAGAACCTGAAGGCAGCACCGTGTGAAAAGCATGGGACAATCACTGATTGTAGCTGATAGAGTCTCATGAGGTGGTCATCCCTACGCAATCACCAAAGGATTAATGTATCGTTTATTGTTTGAGGACCTTAAAAAGACCCTAATTTAAAAAAATATTCAGTCATGTGAAGTAATTACTTTCACAGTCATGCCTGATTAACAGAGTTGGTCCTGGGTTGGTAAGAATTTCTGTTTGACTACATTAAAAATTCAAAGGGACTATAAGATCTGCCTATCTATGTTTTTCAATATTCTTCTCACATAAATATGGAGAATCATTGTCTTTGTTCTGTATGTCAGAGTTGTATGTGCATGTGTACCTTCTATATCTTTTTTGTTCCTCCTGCCCCACCAAAATCATCCACGTGGTATTTTCCTTTTTTTGGTGCTCTGTGAATGAAGGGCCTGTTTTTCCTCTCAGGTGAAAATGTCTGCCCCCATTTTCATTTCTGCTCTATTTTCATGAATCATATAATCAATAAAATAATTCTAATCTGCATGCTGTTTTTTTTTTTTAATGACAGGTATATCCACACTTGCCTCTCATGTCTGCATCATGGGCAATAACCTGCATTAGTCATTGAACATTGACAATGTCCCCACGTTTTGTTCATTTTGCTGTCTGAGCTTGACTCAGTGGCTTTTGATTCCTAAGGGGTGAGGGCAGTGGTTGGGTACAGGCAGCCATCTAGATGAAAGCCCTTCATGACAAAAAATGCTGACTGCTGAGGAAGAAATTACATGGCCAGCTTGAGACTTTTGAGGAGCCAGTGTGATGCAAATGGAATACAGGGCCCAAACGTGTACACTTTTTCCAGAGTTTACTTCAAATACTCATCACAGATGTTCTCTAATAAAGAACAGTCGGCCAGCCCCTGATGGTGAGTATGCTACTTCCTTTTGGAGCAGAAGAGTTCTTTGTGAGGCAGCCCCAAATCATAAACATCTGAAAGAACCTGCAACCAGCAGAGTTGCTACCATCAACTTAGTGATGACCCTCCCAGTTCCCCCAAATCCCTGGCCCACTTCATGCTTTTGAAAGACTCAGCTGCCAGTTCTGCACCAGTATTAATGGTCACTAGGACCATTAACACAGACCTGCCTGTGCTGGGTGAGCTGTGTTTATGGGGAAATACTAAGTTAGGACAGAAAACACATTTTCCTAGGAGGTCCAAGTTCTGGGGAATTACCCATATATACTTATTACTCAGAAATAAGATAGATTCTTACATATATTACAAAAAGTATTGACAGGAAGAAAAATACTCCAAAAGGTAACAAGTTGGATAACAGAGTTAACTAATTGAATTTCTATTCCAGTGCACTAAGGGAGTTGACGTTTCTCCTTCCCAGAAAAGAATCTTGGGGGCAAGAGCAGGATCAGGGTGAGAGGAGTGAGTGAGGTGGGTTTGTGCAAGTACAGTTGGATCCTGTGTCCTTTTAAAACACTTTTTAAGCGCAGGTTAAGATTTGCAGCACCATTAAGAGGAAGGTACAGAGACTTCCCCCTTACACCCCTCCCTCTCCACATGCACCATGCATAGCTTCCTCCATTATCACTATTATGCACAAATGCTACATTTTTTATGAACCTACAGTGACACATTATAATCACCCAAAGTCCATAGTTTACCTTAGGGTTCATGCTTGGCATATTGTAATCATCACGCTATCATAGAGTATTTTCACTGCCCTTAGAAATCCTCTGTGCTCTGCTCATTTATCTCTTCCCACCCTGCACACCAAACAATCACTGATATTTTTTATTGTCTCCATTTGTTTCGCATTGTCTAGAATGCCATATAGTTGGAATCATAAAGTCTGTTGCCTTTCGGATTTTCTCCTTTCACTTAGCAATATGCATTTAAGTTCCTTCATGTCTTTTCATGGCTTGATAGTTCATTTCTTTAGCACTGAATAATATTCCATTGTCTGGATGTGCCACAGTTTATGTATCTGTTCACCTACTAAAACATCTTAGTTGCTTCCAAGTTTTGACAATGATTAATAAAGCTGCTATAAGCGTCAATGTACAAGTTTTTGTGTGGACATAAGTTCTAAAGTTCTTTGCATAAACACCAAAAGGCATGACTGCTGTATTGTATGGTGACAGTAGGTTTAGTTTAGTAAGAAACTGCCAAACTGTCTTCTAATGTGGCTGCAGCTTATTGCATTCCTACCAGTGATGAATGAGTTCCCATTGCTTCACATCTTCAAGAACATTTGCTGTTATCAGTGTTCTGGATATTAGCCATTCTAATAGTAGTGCAGTGGTATCTCATCACTGTTTTAATTTGCAGGTCCTTGATGACATATAACATGAAGGATCTTTTCATATGTTTATTTTTCATCTGCGTTTATTATTTTGGTTAGAATTATTTGGTTACGTTTCTGTTAAAATTTTTCGTCCATTTTTTAATTGGGTTGTTTTTTCTTATTGTTGAGATTTAAGAGTTCTTTGTATAGTTTGAATGAGTCCTTCTTTTTTTAGTTTTTTTTAATTAAGGTCTGTACATTTTTTAAAAAAGATTTTATTTATTTATTTTTAGACAGAGGTAAGGGAGAGAGAAAGAGAGGGAGAGAAACATCAATGTATGGTTGCCTCTCACATGGCCCTCACTGGGGACCTGGCCTGCAACCCAGGCATATGCCCTGACTAGGAATCGAACCGGGACCCTTTGGTTCCCAGCCCGCGCTCAGTCCACTGAGCTACACCAGCCAGGGCTTGAATGAGTCTTTTATCAGATATGTCTTCTACACATATTTTCCCCCACTTTAGGGCATGTCTTCTAGTTCTTTTCAATTGTCTTTTGCAAAGCAGTTTTAATTTTATTTAAGTCCACCTTAGCAATTATTTCTTTCATGGCTTATATATTTGGTGTTGTATCTAAAAGGCGTCGCCATATCCAAGATCAGCTAGGCTTTCTCCCATGTTATCTTCTAGGAGTTTTATAGTTTTGTGTTTTACATTTAGGTCTGTGACCTATTTAAAGTTAATTTCTGTGAAGTGTGTAATGTCTGAGTCTAGATTCATTTTTTTTTCATGTGAATATTCAATCCTGTCTTTTAAATTTTGAAGTTTTGTTCATCGTGGTTTTTTTACACACATTTTTATTTCCACAAATATTGTATCACAATATTATTTATTTTGATTATCCATCTTGAGTAACTCCTTACATTTTGCACCAAAGTAAGGGCCTTTCTCTTCTCCTGTCTCTGCATGAGTAAGCAGAATTATCCATTATTATAAAATTCTACTATGTACTAATGTGGGGTGGCAAAAAGAGCATTAGGCTTTGAGTGAGTAAGAAGCCCAGGTTTGTGACTTTAATCAAGTCATAACCATCTGAGCCCCCAGCTCCCTATATGCAAAATGGAGAGAGAACATTGTGAAGACTACCCAAAGCCAAATGGCATAATGGGTCTGAAACTGGTTTGAAAATGTAAAGCAGCACACATTAAAGCATGATCATGGTGCTGTACCTTCTATGATATCTTGTTTGTGTGTCAGCAAAACCAAGAACACTCGATAAAAGCAGTGACAAAATTAGCGAATTTTATTTTCTCAGGGTAGTAAAAAGATTTGCATGCTATTAGACTATCTAGAGCATTTCCCACTTGTGTTTTGTGCAAAGACATTGAAGTTGCCATGCCCTTTGGGCCCAGGGAACTTTTTACCAAGAAGTCAGATGTCAGGGAGTAAGGCAAGTCTGCTTGTCCACTGCAGAGTATAATGACATAAAAAAGTAGAATGATCAATTTCTGAGGGGCCTTAAAGGGTATCTTGTGACACAGAACTGTCAGCACTAAAATTGGAAAAGTCTCAAATTGGGAGAGAAGTGAGTCACTCTGAGAACCATAATGCAGGCATTGGAAAGAGCGGGGACTGAGAATAGAGTGCCAAACATTTTATTCTTAGCTACAGTACCTGCTGATGTAGTGACTTTAGGCAAGTCAGTCACTTACTCTCTGAACCTTGGTTCCTGTGTGTGCAAAACTAGAGAGGTGGACCTAATAGCTACCTAAACAGTACATATATTAAGCATGTACTATCTTTTGGTTGTGTGAGAAATGTCCCCTAGGCTTTAATTTATTGAATACTCCCAACAACTCTATGGTAGGAGTACTACTACTATTCCCTAGTGACAGATGACACAGAGGATTAAGAAAGGACCAGATTAAAGAACACCAGTTGAGGCAATATATCATAGCGATAATAAACATGGCCTCTTGAGCCAGAGCTCAATTCCCAGCCCCACTACATGCTGGATGTGTTACCTTGGCAAGTCCCTTCATCTGTGCACGTCAGTAATACAGAGGCTTCTGATTTGGTCATTTAGAGTGCTTCAAATAGTGTCTGGCACAAGTTTAAATCTATGCAAGTGTTTGTTAAATAAAGAGAGGCATACATGCTCTTTAACAGTCATAGGCTAGTGCCTATCTCAAAGATCCCTTCTGATTTTATAAATGGCCATGCCCTTTTACTTGCCCCCCTCTACACAGAGGTAGAATAAAGACTGCTCAGTGTAAAGCATGTATGTGATACTGAAGGGCTAATAGACTGCTCTCATTCCCCAAACACAGGCTCAAAGAAGATACTGTTAATTCTCATGGAGTGTCTGTGTGATTGAGAAGCTGTGAATTCACTCCTAGGCAACTTTAAAAAGAAAAGAAATTAGCACAACCTTTACCTTGTGTCTTGACATTAAATGTGTAGGCCTCTGCCAGTTTGTAAGTCATTTGGAAATTTTAACATCACTGAAGCTTAGAGTTTCTTTGTTGTAATTATCTGGGGAGGATAGAGAAGTTTTTAGTTCTTCAGCCATCATGAAAAGGTTGTCACATTTCATCTTTCAATAGATCATTTAGAGGCATATTTCCCCCTGTATGTTTCTGAATAGCTTAACTGTAATGTCCAAGATAAAAGGTTTTGATTTTAATTCCTAATATTCTCACAAAAATTACCAGATATCTTATGAAATTAGCTTTATCATTTGCTAGTTCCTATGTATTACATACAATTCATTCAATAAATATCCACTGAGTATGTATTAATGTGCTAGGTATATTTATTTAATAACTTTCTTTGGAACAGTTAAAGCAGTAAAGTATATACTTTAAAGGATGTATACTTTAGTATGTATAAAGTATATACCTACTAAAACTCCTATTTTGCCATTCAGAGGAAAATAAGAAAGTCAAAGAAACTCAATTTACATCACAAAATTTACAAAGAGCTTCAGTAAGATGATATTGTGGTTCATAAAAGAACATCAGACTTCTGGTCAAGATGGAGGTGTAGGTAGACACACTTCACCTCAACACACAACCAGAAGAATCACAACTAACCTCAAAACAGAAAATATCCAGAACTGCCAGAAAATTGAACTATATGGATGTCTGACAACCAAGGATTTAAAAAAGCCAAATTCATCCAAATGGGTAGGAGCGGCAGAGATGAGGAGTCAGGGCAGAGAGGACGCAGTGTGGCATGGAGTGGTGGCAGTGGAATGGGTGGTCCCACATTCACAGATAAAAATCAGGAGGGATACCTTGGGAAGGAGCAATTCCAGACCAGGCCAGACCACACAACCTGAAGGTTCTAGCGCCAAGATGATAAAGCATCACAATTTCTGACTGTAAAAACCAACAGAAGATGGGGTGGCTGAAGAAGTTGCTGGTTTCTCAGGAGAGTCCATTTAAAGGATACGCATAGATCTAGAACATATGTAAACCCACCCACTCTTGGAATCACCATCAAGGCAACAACTAGAAGGGCACCAATGGTATTTGGGAAGTGGGTAAAGTGACTGGAAACAAGATATGTGCCAGGCAACCCTCCAGAAGCCAGGCAGCAGCACTGTCCCCTCTCCAACCCCTCCCACCCTCCACAGAGCCACAAAGTGGTGAAATGTGTTGCCCTGTCCTGGTGAGTACATAAGGCTCCACCCCATACACCTTAAAAGGTGTGTTAAGATGGGGAGTCAAGGCAGCTCTACCTAATACACAGAAACAAGCACAGGGAGGTTGCCAAATTGAGGAAACAAAGAAATGTGGCTCAAATGAAAGAATAGAATAAAACCCCAGAAAAATAACTAAACTAAACAGATTTAGCCAACCTATCAGATGTAGAGTTCAAAACACTGGTGATCAGGATGTTCAAAGAACTCACAGAGCATGGCAAAAACATAAGAGAAGAAATGAAAGCTACATTAAGTGAAATAAAGAAAAATCTAGAGGGAACCAACAGTGAAGGGAAGGAAGCCAGGATTCAAATCAATGATTTGGAACATAAGGAAGAAATAAACATTCAACCAGAACAGAATGAAGAAATAAGAATTCAAAAGAATGAGGGGGGTATAAGAAGATTCTGGGCTATCTTCAAAAGTGCCAACATCTGAATCATAGGGATGTCAGAAGGAGAAGAGGAAGAGCAAGAAATTCAAAACTTATTTGAAAAAATAATGAAAGAAAACTCCCCTAATTTGGCAAAGGAAATAGACAAACAATTCCAGGAAGCACAGAGAATCCAAACAAGTTTGATACAAAGAGGACCACACCAAGACACACCATAATTAAAATGTCAAAGGTAAAAGATAAAGAAAGAATCTTAAAAAATAGCAAAAGAAAAGAAAAGAGTTATCTACAAAAGAGTTCCCATAAGACTATTAGCTTATTTCTCAAAGGAAATTTTGCAGGCAAGAAGGGACTGGCGAGAAGTATTCAAAGTGATGAAAAGCAAGAACGTACAACCAAGATTACTCTACCCAGCAAAGCTATCATTTAGAATGGAAGTGCAGATAAAGTGCTTCTGACAAAGTAACATGAAAGGAATTCATCATCACAAAGCCATTATTATATGAAATGTTAAAGGGACTTATTTAAGAAAAAGAAGATCAAAACTATGAACATTAGAATGATAAGAAACTCACATCTATCAATAATTGAGTATAAAAAACAAAAACAAACTAAGCAAACAACTAGAACAGGAACAGAATCATAGGTATGGAGATCATTTGGAGGGTTATCAGCTGGGAGGGGGAAGGGAAAATGTACATCTATTAAGAAGCAGAATGTGTAGGTACAAAATAGACAGGGGGATGTTAGAATAGTATAGGAAATGGAGAAGCCAAAGAATTTATAAGTACGACCCATGGACATGAACTAAGAGTGGGGGATTGAGGAAAGGAAGGGGGTACCAGGTGGAAGTGGGTAAAGGGGGAAAACTTGGGACAACTGTAAGAACATAGCCAATAAAGTATACTTCGAAAAAAAGAACATCAGTCGGCTAAGTCTGTCTATCTGTAGGATCACCTCACAAGGCTCCTTGTCAGCTCCCATCAGACATGGACAGCACATAGCTGATCTCCTCATTCTGTGTAGAGGTTTCTACTTCGGTCTTTAATTGGCAAACAAACCTGAATTTTTGTGATTTCCCAAGTCCTATGTGCAGATTTAAAGACTGCTGCCGCTAGAAGTTTCTTTTTCTATGTGTAGCTGGGTCCTATCTTTCCATTGCTAGTCAGAGGAACAGTGAAGAACCACAATTCCTCCAGTTTCTTTGCCCAGCCCATTCTCAGTGATAGCAACTGACAATGTAATACTCATTCAGCAGCTGATTATAATTAAAAATATCAGAATAATTAAAGTCCTCAGCTTGACAAGCAGAGCCATAACTTTGCCTTCAGACATTCCTCTCTAATTAGTTAATTAATCCTAATGCAAATTATAAGCAATAATTAGTCAGCCAAGCTTGACATAAAAGTCTGCTGACTTACAGCTAAAAGGCTTTCTGGTTGCTGGTTTGTAGTTTCTAAAGGTGTCTTTTGTCCACTCATGGTTTCTGTATCCATCCTACTTTGAACTTTCTGCCGACACATAGATACTCAAAGCAATTTGAGCTGGAGAAAACCACAGCTATAAAAACCTGTATTACCACGAGCATTTTTTAGTTTGACATAATAAATTGCATGCTCAGTATCTGTATTGAATATCAATTTGGAGTATATCCTTTTCAGAGGGAAAAATGTAGAGTGAGAAGAGAGAGGGGGCAGGGATATTTTGACCCAAAGCATGGTCTGTGATATACTTCACATTCATTTGCACTAGATCACTGGGATGCTTTTTAGCATATGCCAGAAACTGAGTCATAACAAAGCATATCTGATATTTGATATCCCTGTAATAGAAAAGCTAATATTTGATCCAGATTTTCAGTGAATTTAAACAGATCCAGAATCTGTTAAGTGAGATAATTTGAATTATCTTCCAATAAATCTAAAACTGGATATTGTATTTACTACATATCTCTGCTACTAATGAGCAAAATTTCCTCCTCTTAAAGCAGACAGAGGCACAAAGGCATGATCTTACAGGACTTTGGGTCAATAGTTTCTGGATATCTCAGACAAATAAATATTCTATCACTCTACCAAATCTTTGCTGTCAGTGACCCAAAGAGTCTGTCCTATGGACTAGAGGGTAATCCCTGAAAAAATGATGTCAGAGTAACAACAAAGCTAGAGCTAAATTGACATGAAAATGTAATTATCTCTCAAATGCTGTCTTTGGCCATAACTCCATGACTTTGAAAGAATATTTTAGTACATTGATTGCAAGAATAGCCTAAATTATTCCTTTCCCTGTAGCCATGCCTCTTGCAATGTGATTTTGTAGCTCTTCCCATTAGGAAGCTGAATTCATTTCTCCACGGCTTGAATCTGGGCTTGTCTTATGACTTGATTTGGCCAAAAGGATGAGGTGGGAGTGACAGGGTGCCAATTATAAGCCTAGGCCTCAAGACATCTTGCAAACCTTCCCTTACTTTCTTGAAATCCTGCCTCTATCATGGGATAAGCTGAGGCTAGCCTGCTGGTAGATAAAAGACAGTATGACAGTGCAGTGCTTGTTGTGGGGAGGGGAGTATAAGGGGACTAAAGGGTAATGGAAAAAAACAATAAAGAATAAATATAAAAAGACAGTGTGAGATGGAGACAAAGCATCCCTCTTGGGCCCTCTTACACCAGTTGACTCATTAGCTGATAGCAGACAAATGAGAAAGCCTAGCAACTAACATTAACAGAACCATCTCATTGACCTATAAACTCATGAGCCAAATAAATTATTTTTGATGTAAGCCACCAAGTTTGTGGATGTGTTGTTACACAATAGCTAACTTACACAAATATAAACGGAACAGCACAGTCCAGTGCCTCCTACCCTAATGGAGTGGAAAAAGGGGCCTTCATCTCACCATAGGTGTAAAATCTTCAAATATTCAGAGCTCGTCTTACTTACTGGGGGAAGAGAAAGGAAAATAATACAGGCTATTTTCATCTTTCTTATTTGAGCATTCTCTCTTATAACTTCTCTAACTTCTTTGTCTCAGCCTAAAAAATTGCTCAGGCAGGGCTCTCTCAACCTAAATATCATTCTCCCATAATAATACCCCACCTCACTACTCAACTACAACCATAATTTTCCCTTTTCTATAAGCAGTAAACTTTTAAATGAAGAGTTTATCCATTTTTGTACTTGCTCAATTTCCTTTTACCTTCCTAGCCACTATAAGCTGGCTTGTACCTCTACCACTGTATTGAAACTGCTTTCAATTGTGTTATAAATGACTTATTAAATGTCAAATCTGATGGTAATTCTCCCATCCCATCCTTTTCTTAATGTAAACTTTTACTGAACTGTCTATCTATGCCTCTCTGTATGTATACATAAGACTAACCTTCCAAACTCAAGATGCTTGAATTAATCACATGTGCAAAATTCTTTTGCCATGTAAAGTAACATATGCACAGATTCCAGGGATTAGGACACAGATCCCATTGGGGAGCCATTCTATTCATATAACCATTACCCAAACAGAACCTAAAAAGTTATCTCACATTCCCTTTCAGCCATATCTACTACTCCCCATGGTAACCACCACACTAATCTCTACTACATCGATTTGCCTATTTTAAATTTTATATAAATAGAATAATGCAGAACATACTTTCTGCATCTGGCTTCTTTTGGTAATATTGCTTGAGAGATTTATCCATAATGTTTACTTTTATCACAGTATGGTATTCCAATATATGAATATATCACAATTTATTTAACCATTCTACTATTGCTGAACATTTGAGTCATTTCCAGTTCTTGGCTATTACTAACAGTGTTGCTATTAACATTCAAACATGCTTGTTGGCCCCAGCCAGTGCGGTCCAGTTTGTTGGAGCATCGTCCCATAGCCAAAAGAATGTGGGTTCCATTGCAGGTAAGGTCACATACCTGTGTTGTAGGTCGCATCCTTCATCTAGGAGCCCACAGTCCCTGGACTGGGCATGTTTGGGGGACAACCAACTGATGTGTCTCCCTCTCTCATTGATGTTTCTCTCTCTCCCTTCCTCTCTCCCTTTCTGTCTCTTTAGAAGCAATGAAAAAGTGTCCTCAGATGAGGATAACAAAAAATGTAAATGTTTGTTGGATCACATATAAATACATTTCATTTTTTTCTTTCCATAGATGCAGTTTTCTAAATTATAGCTACTCCCAACCTTTCTAACACTTGGTGTTGTTTCACTGCCCCATCATTTGATCGCTTTTTAGTATTGGACACCTTAATCATCTGAAAAAACTCTCTTCCCTTGGCTTCTAGAACCTCACTCTCTCATACCTCTCTGATTACTGTTTCTCAGTATTATTAGAGCCTCCTCTCTTGTATATCACAACCTATGTTTCTTTTTCTTTCTTTCAGCAACTTCCCTTATTTTTCAATTTTATTGTCAAATCTTCGTAGTACATTAATACAAGCCCTTTCATAATTTGTTTCTTAATTTTGATCTAATCCATTAGGAACAAAAAAAAAACGGCATCTTATCAATGCTCTCTGCTATCATCCTAGACATATGCTGAATATATATTTCCAGCCTTTCTTGCTGTTAAATGAAGCATGTGACTGAGTCATAGTCAATGGATTGAAGGCGGAGGTGATATCTGACATTTTCAGGTAAAGATCCCCTTCCCAAATACCCTATCCTCCACCCTCTGCTTGGCGAAGAGCTACCAAACACACATTGGATGAGAACGATGCTTTTCCAGTGTTAAGCCACTGGGATTTAAGGGTTTTCTGTTATCGTGGTTAACTTACTAGGACATATATTGTCACTGGTATCTTGAAATAAGATGCTGTAAAAACAAACATCTCAAATATATAAAATACATGGCAAAGAAAACCCCAGATATAGCAAACTGTTAATCTATATTATGCAGTGGCAAACTACTTGATGAAACTGTCACCTGAAATAATGTAAGAAGAAGACCATGTATCTACTGAGTGGGCAATTCTATAGGAGGTGGTTGGAAGGAAATGGGATAATGTATGTTGGCAGTTTGGCACGGTATTTCAATAAAGAGATGAGCTCATGAGAAATTTTGCTGTTTGTTGTGAATCAATAAAACAGAAAGACAAAAATTAAATATTTTAAAGCTTTAGAAAAACTTTTTCTAGACTTCAAGAAGTAGAAAAGTAAGATTGATAAAGCTATTGACAAAGACCCCTTAATATTCTGTCTTGGGCAAAGGGTTGGCCTCCCCACTAAAGCCATAACTTCAAGGTAACAAATATTAAAGAGATGCTCAGAAGGAAAGAAGTAAATAAGTACATTTGGGGATAACGTCCAGAAAAGAAATTTGGGTATGACTTCTGACACATGGAACTCATTGAAAAAAAATAAATTAGAAGTCTATTAAGTTGTGAAGGAACTGCATTGTAAAAGAAACCATTAACCTAGATTTTAAAAGTATCTCATGACTGCTAACAGGCAACACCATCTTCCGCTGCACGTGGTTACAGAGCGATACCCAAATCCAAGCGCGACAAGAAAGTTTCCTTAACCAAAACTGCTAAGAAAGGCTTGGAACTGAAACAGAACCTGATAGAAGAGCTACGGAAATGTGTGGACACGTACAAGTACCTTTTCATCTTCTCCGTGGCGAACATGAGGAACAGCAAGTTGAAGGACATCCGCAACGCCTGGAAGCACAGCCAGATGTTCTTTGGCAAAAACAAAGTGATGATGGTGGCCTTGGGTCGAAGCCCGTCCCAGAAAGAAGTTGAGGGGTGAGGTCAGTCTCCTTTTCACTGACCGAACTAAGGAGGAAGTGAACAGTGAACGAGTGGTTCACGAAGTACAGAGAAATGGACTATGCCTACGCTGGAAACAAAGCAACTTTCACCGTGAACCTTGACCCAGGGCCTCTGGAGCAGTTCCCCCACTCCATGGAGCTGCAGCTGAGGCAGCTGGGGCTGCCCACTGCCCTCAAGAGAGGTGTGGTGACCCTGCTGTCCGACTACCAGGTGTGCAAGGAGGGCGACCTGCTGACCCCAGAGCAGGCCCGCATCCTGAAGCTTTTCGGGTTTGAGATGGCTGAGTTCAAGGTGACCATCAAGTACATGTGGGATGCACACTCCGGAAGGTTCCAACAGATGGGAGATGACTTACCAGAGAGTGCGCCCGAGTCAGCAGAAGAATCAGAGGACGAGGATGACAACTGCTGAGGGACACGGGACAGGACGCGGGACTGAGGGCTCCCCGCCGGGCCTGGTGCCATCCTGACTGCATGGGCCTGCCCCACGCTCCGGGGCAGCAGCTGTGTTGCTGGGGATGGAGACTGGGAACAGACTGTTTTCCTACAAGAATAAAAGTGCAGGCTGTCTCCCTATAGATGGCAAAAGGAACTTTTCTCAGAAAAAAATAAATAAATAAATAAAAGTATCCCATGACTCAAGATTTAAAATGACTCCTTTGGACTCCCAACTTGTCAAAAAAGGAACTTGTCCTCCAAATGTGCACAGCCCCAGGAAGGGAAGAACACACACCACCCATCCACGTCCCACAAGGACATGGACGGTAATCAACAAGGCAAAACTTCCCCAGAGGGCAGAGCCATGGAGAAAAATGGGAAGAGGTTCCTCCCAGAGATCTCATCGAATAATCTCCTCCTATAGGGGAAAAAAAACTTCCAGGATTCCCAGTGCTGTTACAGACCAAGGACTGTGTGTCACTTCCTGTGCGAATGGCAGTTTGTAGTCCTTACAATAGGCACCCCATGGATCCCACTACAAGACTGAAGGGAGTGCTGAATACAAACCTCAGACAGCACTTTTTAATCATTGTCTCAGCTGAAGAAAATTGCCTCATACTTTGTGCAGTCATGCCCTTTCCAGAAGTATTCAAATCGAATAACTGGTCAAACTACAGTATAAAGGTCCTGCTTCCTCACCCCACTTCAGGGCAATTCTAAAGGGCCATCTCAGCCTCATCATGGGGTTGGCTGAGGACTGTGCTGAAACTGCTTTTTTCTCTTCCCTTCCACGGGCAGGGCTCTCAAGAGTCCTCCCTGACAAACCTCTCACCTGGAAATCTCTGTCTCAGAGTTTTCCTTGGAAAGCCAGCCTGTGATAGATACTGTATTTCAATTAACCTGCCCCCACTCCTCCATTTCATATTAAGTGGAGATGGGGTGTAGGTACTTTGCCTGCATCGTTCTCATATCACCATATTGTGGTTGGATGTCTGGAGACCCTGGATGTGAAGATGGATGCAACGACAGGTGGAACTTTGGGTTGGAGGAAGCAAATGGACACCTGTTGACCAGAAGGGCAAGAGATGGCAGGAAATGGCAGTATTTACCCACGTCTATAGTTCCAGTGGGTGTAGTAAGGGTCCCCAAATAAATTCCACCAATTCCAAATTCTGTTGATAGATGGCTTTGATGTTACTGCATTTTTTACTTTATTTTTAAAAATTATTTTATTGGGCCTGGCTGGTGTAGCTCAGTGGATTGAGCGCGGGCTGGGAACCAGAGGGTCCCAGTTCGATTCCCAGTTGGGGCACATGCCTGGGTTGCAGGCCAGGTCCCCAGTGAGGGCCATGTGAGAGGCAACCATACATTGCTGTTTCTCTCCCTCTCTGTCTCCCTCCCTTCCTCTCTCTCTAAAAATAAATAAATAAAATCTTTAAAAAAAATTATTTTATTGTTGTTCAATTACAATTGTCTGCGTTTACCCCTACCACTCCGCCCTCCCCTCCCCCCTACTCCAGCCAAACTTTAAAAACTAACTTTTCTTTTGTGGCACCATCAATTATGGCTTCCTTAATCAATAAACGTAAAAGTAATTTAATTAAATCAAATTTAATTGTTACATGTCTGTATGTCTTCATTTCCTGTTGCAAAGGAAGGTGAAGGAACTGGCACCCATTTGGGCGACAATGATGGATGAGGAAAGGGAAGGGCAGGCTTTTCCATTTCAAAGAGTGCATTCATGCAAGCAAGGGTCCCTCTGCGCTCAAACAGAAAATGTGCCCCTTACATCTATGTGGCTACAATAATCATTAAAGCCTTGATTTGGCATTAGAGAAATCAGCCCATTAAAAATCTCCATCTTCCTGGCTGATGTAGCTCAGTGGATTGAGCTCGGGCCTGAGAAGCAAAGGGTCACCCGTTCAGGGCACAGGCCTGGGTTTCGGGCCAGGTCCCCAGTAGGGGGCGCATGAGAAGCAACCACACATTGATGTTTCCCTCTTTCCTCCTCGTTTCCCCTCTAAAAACAAATATATATTTTTTATTCTCCATCTTTAAGTCACATGACATTTCCACTAGCACAAACTCATGAACTCACAGTTAAAAAAAAAAACCAAAATAACCAACCACCCCTTAAAAGGTTTCTGCTTCCCACTTTTCCCTCCAGCATACATTTATTTTTATCATCCTCCTCATCCAGTAGTATTTATTAAACAGCCGCATTTGCATGGCAGCGTACCTGTGATTTTCCACTTCTCTCCAAGGATGATTTCCTGGTTTAGAAGTTTTAATGGCTGCTCCTTTGAAAATGTCTTAAGAGGGGTTTGACTGTAATTTCTTTACTCCTAGCTCTTATTTAATAGGTACCAATGCCTATCTTTTGCCTGGGGTGTTGGGCTAGGGAGAGGAAGATTCATTAACCATGGTGAGTTATGGATTTCAATGCCCTGGCTACTTCATTTCTCATATCCAAGTAGATCATTTCCTCCCTAGTCCTCCTGAGCCCAAGGATGCATATATTTTAAGTAGCCTTAATCTGCTTCATTAGGACATTTTTTTTTAACTCTACAAAAATGATACCACCAATATTACCATATTACTTCTGGTGATGTGCATGGCAGTATCATTATATGTTCCTACTAGCTGGCAGTAATAGTTGTAGTCAAAAGAGTAGGAAAACCATATGATTTTAAAGCTTAGAGATACTGAAACTAATCTCATTTTCAGATATAGAAACTTAGATTCAGGGAGGTGAAGTACCTTGCCTAAGGTTACACACTAGTGACTAGTGCCTGAAAAAGTGTTAAGTCTTCATTCTCCAGACTTATAACCTTATTTGCTTCCCCACTGCACTCTTTGGAGTATTAAAGCAGAGTGATGCTAATGGCAGGAAAGGCTCCAAGGTGTTTTGGAGTTAGAAACAGGTAGAGGTGCTACCCATGGTTATTATATAGCACACTACAAAAGAGAAAAGTGGGGTTAGTATGCCCTGGATACATTTCATTGGACAGTTCTTTCTTCTGCTCCCTTTTTTATATTTCAGTAAATAGTCTTACTAGGCCTTATGCCCTGGAATAGTAGCAGGAGATCTCTCCCTATAAGACCAGCCATACCTTCTCTTGGCAGACAAGTGTCTCACCACCCCTAGTGAATTTTCTAGCATTTAGCACCAGGTAATGAGTCCTGAGAAGCAAAGTTATACCTGTATCAGAGAAAAATAGTAACTATTTTGGTTCGGGACTGTCACTTCTGATCAAATCTGGCCATAATGAAAACTGTAAAAGAGGTAAAGTTTATTTTTTATCTCTTCACTGGAGCACTGGTTCCCCACCAGGGTGATTTTGGCCCCAAGGGACATTTGGTCATGTCTGGAGACATTTTCTCTTGTCCCAACTGAAAGGGGTGTTACTGGCATCTAATGGCAGCAGGCCAAGGATGCTGCTAACTATCCTACAGGGCACAGGGCGGGTCCCACAACAGTTAACCAGTCAAATGTCAATGAGCTAAGGTTGGAGAACCTGCCTTTCATTATGAAACCACTGGCCTACCACTCTCTGGGTATTTAGCTCTTGGTTTTCACAGTAAGAAGTTACATCTTTCTCTCGAGATTTTGCTCATTAGCAGAGAACTTAGGAAGCTCACAGAAGACTAAGATTCTGAACCAGTAGTAAGTTTTCCTGACTCTATAAACTTCCAATTATATGTAATCTACAAAATAGGGATAATAACTTATTCCTATATTACTGAGTTGGGATAAAGATAATAAATTGAGACAGTATCTGTTAAAATGTTTGATAAATTCTAGAGTGCTGCACAAATGCATGGTATTACCAGAGTAAGTATTAATTAACGAAAAAGGAACATGTTGGTAATAGTGAAATTTCAGACACCATGACAACAGGTACTTCCAGTTCAGAAGCTCGTTCGTCTTCTCTCTAATTCCACAACAGAGGTTGCAAATTCTTCACCAATGTTCAATGCCAGTTCTGTCTTTATTGTTTTTAAATTTTTCTGTATTTAGATTAGCACATGAAAAAAGTGTTCTCAGTGCTAATCACAGGAAAGATGATTAATAAACTATTGACACAAATTATTTTACATAGTTCTATACATAGCTACAAGGAGAAAGACTTTTCCACCTCTTCAAATTTATAAAAACTTGCATTTAATAAACCTCTCCATGGTTTATTGAACTTACTTTTCTGTCATCACAACAAAAATTGATGAATTAACCCAATAGAGTTTATTTACTGAACCTAACTTGATTTTACACTTATACACCAAATTGCATTTGGGACCGAAGTTGTAAAGAACCACAGAGGCTAACATTTTTCCAGCCCAGCCCTGTGTCAGTCACTGTGGCAGGCACCCAATTACCTAACATTCCCAGAAGCATGTGAAGTAGGCATTTATCCTATTTGATAAATGAGGCAACTGAGATTCAGAGAGTTTAAGAGATTTATCTAAGAAACTTAGCTAATAAGAATAAATCCTAGAACTGAGATTCAAACTCACGTTTATCTGGTGTGCAATACCATGGTCTGCCCCAGTGACCTCTAAAGCCTTCTCTAGTTCTGGATGTGGGCTGGAAATGCACATCAAAACACCTGCATAGCCAGGTACCTTGATAGGAGTCAGCATACATCTGTGCTACAGGGTGAGGTGATAATGGCTGCAATACCCAACACCAATGGGGATGCTAGCATTTCTCAGGTCAACCCCAACCAGTGCACACTGGTGTGAATGAATAACAAAAATATCAAAATGTTTCTCTTTTCTCAACTGTTTATAATTTGTTCCCAAATAAGAATAGGTTCAGCAGCTCATTTGTGGATTTTTGTAGTGTAAGTTGTCCCAAACAGTGAAATAATGAGGACGATATTAGGGCCTCCAAGGATTTGTGTTTCAATTCCAATTGAATTAAGCCTGACTCAAAGAAGTCTGTTATTTCCCGCCCATCAAATCCAATCCAGTTACATTCAGTGAGCACCTGTAGGGCCAGGCGTGTGCCTAGTGCTATGGGAAACAACAATGGAGTGACCTGATGACTGCCCTCAAAGAGCACTTTGCTGTGAGGGGTTAAGAGCTAACAAGAGTATAATAAAAGCCAAGTGGCGCCTACATAGGAAACTTCACAGGATCTAGTTTATTCATCAATGCGCACGTTCCTTCTCTGGTAGACTCATGTATTCAGTGAACATGGAGGTGCTATGGGGTGCCATTCCCCACCCTGCCCCCCCTCAGCATTTAGTGGGCATGAGAGTACAATACGTACTGTCAGTAATGTAGTGGAAGAGACCTGTGCCATCAGGTTTGATCGTGGGGGGTTCAAGATGATGGTAGAGTTGACTTAGGATAGAACCTCCAAGTACAAGGAACATTTACATTGTCCTCTAGGAACATGTTTTGGGGCAAAATCTGGTGATGTTCAATTCAAGAATCAATAATTGGCTACTATATTGCTATGGGTTAAGGGGTTTATAAGCCATCATTACATGCCTTCTCTGACATAATAATCTAAAAATACTGACTCAATGACACAGTTTCAATCAAAAGTGGAGGAAACAGCCCTGGCCAGGTATCTCAGTTGGTTAGGGCATTATCCCGATACACCAAGGTTGCGGGCTCAATCTCCAGTTAGGGCACATATAGGAAGCAACCAATGAATGCTTAAGTAAGAGGCAAAACAAATTGATGTCTCTCTCTCTTTCTCTCTCTCTCTCCCCCCTTTCCCCTGTCTTCCCATTTCCTAAATTCAATTTTTTTTTTAATTCAAAAGTACAGGAAACAAACAAAAAGAATCTCACATTTCTTTGATGCATGCCTATCTGCCTCTAGTAAAAGCAGGAGCAACTTTATCATATTGAGGTAAGAATACATCCTCTAAGCATCCAAAAACACATGCCTTGATAGAAATGCTAAATCCTGTTGACACAGATACTCTCATATGAGCAAAGGAGAGAAAGATGTTTTGTATGCTTTTCCTCACTCTTTTCATTTACTCTGTCTTCATTTAAAAACTAATTCTGTAAGTGTGTTTATAAATTCCAAAAAGTAAATTGAAATTTTAAAAATGCAAAAAAGGAAAAACATGGACATTCTCCCCAAATATAAAAATTGGAATGAAATTATATTATGCAGAAATAAAATATTTGCATTTTGTTCATAGTCTACTTATTTTTGGTTTAGATAATAAGTTGGTAAAATTTGCAGCCTTGAGTGCATTTTTACTTTTTCACAAATATACTTCTTGAAAATTTCAGTATGAAATCAGAGATAAAGTGAAAAGCAATGAGGATAAATTTTATAGCAGAGAATCAAGGTGTTGATACTATTTCTTCTTTACTTTTCATGGGTTATATGTGGTAAAAATTCCTAACATGGCAAATTTTTAAAAAAAGTTTAATTTTTTGGCCCAGCTGGTGTAGCTCAGTGGATTGAGCGCAGGCTGGGAACCAGAGGGTCCCGGTTCGATTCCCTGTTGGGGCACATGCCTGGGTTTCAGGCCAGGTCCCAATGAGGGCCATGTGAGAGGCAACCATACATTGCTCTTTCCCTCCTCCCTTCTCCTCTCTCTGAGAGTAAATAAATAAAATCTTTAAAAAAAATTTTTATTTTTCAATTATAGTTGATATTCAATATTACATTAGACTCAAATGTATAGAGGTTATCCATTTATATCACTTACAAAATGAGCCCCTTGATAACTTTAGCACCCACCTGACAGCATACGGAGTTATTACAATATTACTGACTACAGCAGTCACATCCCTGGGACTATTTGTAATATGAAATCTTAATCTAGAAAATCCTGTTTTGAATTATATGGCATTGTTAGCTTGAAAGTGTACTGTGATCTGTATTGCACAGAGTCTGGTGGGAGTGGAGATGTATAAGAGGTGGTCAATAAGTTACTTATAGAAAATCTTCTCTCTTGGCACCATGACTTTGCTGCTGGCTACTGACTTGGAACCAGAGCAAGCTGGCTGGCCAGCTATAACAGTGATCTGGAAGGACAATTTCCTTGAGTTCAGGATCTCTCAGTAGTTGGAGCAGTAGGGCAAGCTTTATGAGTATCATAGTGAAGTGATGAAGAGAGACTACTGTAGTGTATTTTCTTCAGATTTTAGAGGATTTGTCAATAAACACAGTTATTGAAACTGCAAGACTGGTGAAGAAATCTGACCTGAGTAAACTGAAGCCTGACAAAATTCAGTGAGGAACACAGTATAGAGGACCTTTTGGAAAGGGAAGAATTACTGATGGGAAGATGATTCTCTAAGGCAGAGATGAAGGAAACAAAGAGTTCAGGAGCAGAGGTTGTCACAGGGATTCCCCAATAAGGAAAGCATGTAAAAGACAAAAAGATGATAAAAATACAGGCTGGGACCTTGAATGGCTCTCCAAACTGAGAATATTAAATTTAGAAAAGAACCCTGGACTGAAGTCAGAAAATCTGGTTCTGAGTCCCAGAATTCAGCATTTTCTGTGTTATCCTGGGAAAATAACATATTTCTAAGCCTTAAATTTCTAATATATATACTGTTAGATCAGTAATATTCAATGCTGAATGATTACATATTGGCTAAATAAATGAGTTCATGACAAGTTTGTATTGTAAAGTGATTTATACTGTCCAACACAGTATAAATGAGGCAAATTGGTTACCAAAAAAAAAATTTCAGCCTTGAACTATTCTAGGATCATGAACTCTCATTTTTATCTAGCTATTAATAAGAATAGGACTTCATTTTTAGTGGTCTGCTTTCAAAGGCCATTAAATAAATAATAAAATTATACGGCTCCGTGAGAGGTATTGCCATGTATATAATGCAACTCCATGTAGCTTCAGTAGGTTTCTACTTCATTACAAACACAAGAAGTCATTTTAACATATGTAGTAGCCAACTTTGCTGCAGAAAGAAGTAACCCCAAATGTCAGTGGTTTAGAATGCATGTTTACCTGCTTTTTGATATGTGCCTGACCTGAAGTGCATCTATGGTGGCTCTACTTCACATGTTTTCTCATTCTAGTCGAAGGAGTAGCCCTTATTTGGGATATTCCCTCTTGAGGCAATGGGAAAAGCACAGCGAAGGCGGAAATATGCAATGCCTCTTAAAACTCCTGCTTGAGTCAAACACTTGGTCATTTCTCCTCACATTCCATTTCTTCTCACATTCCTTGGAGCAAATTATTTAGCCAACTGACAATGAGATAGGGCAGCAAATTCTGCCTACAAAAAGACATTATATGACAATAAATGGTGGGGGGATGTTTAATCCTCTAACAGGGAAGGGATCAAAATGTTGGAAAAATAATACAATCTACCACTATATATATACTGATTGGTCAATTTTTTTTATTTCAAAACATGTTATTATTCCCGGCTGGTGTAGCTCAGTGGATTGAGCGCGGGCTGGGAACCAGAGGGTCCCTGTTCGATTCCCAGTCAGGACACATGCCTGGGTTGCAGGCCAGGTCCCCAGTGAGGGCCATGTGAGAGGCAACCATACATTGCTCTTTCTCCCTCCCTTCTCCTCTCTAAATAAATAAATAAATAAAATCTTAAAAAAAACAAAACAAAACATGTTATTATTGATTTTTGTCACAGTTAGTTGAAAAAATAGATTAGTTCATATACTGTGTGTTTGAAAGAAGGTAGAAGTAATGACAAAGAAGAAATAGGGGGAAAATAAAAAATAGAGAGAGCCCTTATGCTGCAGACCTGACGTGGCTCACTGAAGTTCCCTTTAATGAGACGCTTGATACTCAGATTTTCTTGACGTAGTCACCAGATGCGAGAGAAAAACTCCCCATAGTAGAGTCTAAGACTTTCAAACTTGTTACTACTTTAGTCACATGATATTAAAAAGAAAAATTCACTTTAATATACTCTTTAAATGTTTAGTAAATGCTTGCTTGGGTTTATATCAGCAAATATATACAAACCTATCTCCATATTTCATGGGATTTTTCCTCTTGTGGCTATTCACACACAATTTCAATCTGCAAGTTTTAACCATTTAACTTCTCGGGACAGGAAATTGAAACAACAAAAGCAAATGTGTCCCCAACTCACGTACCGAAGTAGTTATTTCAGGTTAATTATTATCAAGAACTCTGCAAGACTAAGAATGTGATTAAACATTAGCCTGTGAGATGTTTAACAGTAGGGTTCTACAATAAAAACAGAATATTGTTCTTTCCAGGTTTTTTTTTAAATGGTCCCAAACTACACATGCAAATAAAGCTAATGTCTAAATAATTAAATGATACCGTCATTATTCTTCAATGTAAGAATGCACTTGAGAATTAAACTGAATCGGCTTTTTCTGCCTTGTGGCATGATAACAATTCATGTTCAACTTTACTTAATATATGCCTTGGTGAACAGAAAAATCAGTCTGTTTACTTCTTAGCTTCTAGAAAAGAGAACTAGGCCCATGTAACTGAGGGACAGAGCAGTGAAAAACAAAAACAACAGCAAAAACACAATAGCCCTGTGCTACCTGTGGATTAGGCTAAAGAAGGGCAACTTCCTACCTTTGTCCTAAATTCCTTTCTCATACCCATCCCTTAGGCCTTCAGTGCCCTCCAGGCCTTTGCACCTCACTGCCTAAAACCTCCCTGCTCAGGAGAACACAGACGATGTGCTACCTCTCCCAGGAGTATTTAAATTTTCACTTAGCCTCCCCTGTGTATTCAAAAAAAACAAAGGGGAGGGGAAAGGGGTATAAGAAGGGGGAGGAAAGGGGAAGGGTCAATTCAAGGAACATATATAAAGGACCCATGGACAAAGCTAACCAATGGGGAGAAAGTGGGAGGTGGGGGTGAGTAGTGGAGGGGGTGGGGACAACTGTAAATGAACACCAATTTAAAAAAAGATCCAGGTAATTGGAAAAGAATATTTTCTCATTCATGTTGTTATATCAATATCACATAGTTACTTAAAACTGACATTAAAGTAGAAGCCTCAGAGCTTATTGTTTTTAGACAATTTGTTTTTTCCCCTACTTTCTCAGCCCAAATGTAGGGTTTAATTTGACTCAACAAATATTTACTGAAATTATGGCATATGATAAAGTCCCCACAACTGTTGAAAAGAATGAGGATTGTGATGATGACTGCACAACTATGTGACTATTCTGAAAAACATTGAATTATATACTTTAAATGGGTAAATTGTATGGTGTATGAATTATATCTTAACGAAGATGTTACCAAAAATTTTAAAAAAGCCCCATTCCCTTCAAACATTCTTGTACTAAGTATCATGTTTAGTTCTAAGCACATTCCATATATGAACCCACTTAATATTCACAACAACTCTGAAGTAAGTACTCTTATTATTCTTGCTTTACAAATGAAGAAAATGAGTCACAGGGTGAATGGGCCACTCTCCTATGGTGAACCCATGCATTCTGATTTGGGGAGCCTGGGTTCTTAGCACTAGAGCTATATAAGAGGGAGATTGTATCCCCCCCCCAGTTACTAAATGTAATCTTGCGGCATTAAAACCCACAGAAAAATATGATGGATGTTTTTAAACAGAATCCATGAACACTAGCTGGGAGAGCACGGCCCTAACACAGGAGAGGAAAATGGGTAGGAAGTGCCTTCACCCACTTTCTGTCTGAGGACCCCTGCGTCTCTCTAATCTGTTATCCCATGGCTGACATTGAAGAGATTATTTATCCAGGTTCTCCAATACTTTTCTGTTAGTTATGTTTCATTTGCTTTAATATAAAGCTTTCCACCATGATTACGAGATAATGGCAAATCCTGAAAGGACCTGCTACGACCCCTCTCTGGATACTTTTCCTATTCGTTGCTATCAAAACTGGTTATGGTAGAGAAACAACAGAAAAGAAATCTGCTAAAAAGTGAGTAATTTTTTAAAAATTTGATAAGCCTGTCAGCAAAATATATCAGACAAGATGTACATAAAATATCTAAGTATTTTATTCTTTTTGATGCTATTGTAGTGGTATTGTTTTCTTAATTTCTTTTTCTAATAGTTTGTCTTAGCATTAAGGAAGTAAACTGATTTTTGTATATTGATTTTGTATCCTGCAACTTCACCTGACTCAGTTATTAATTCTAACTATTTTTGGTGAAGTCTTTAGAGTTTTCTGTATGTATTATAGTGTCATTTGCAACAGAAACAGTTTTACTTCTTCCTTTCCAATTTAGATGACTTTTATTTCTTTTCTTGTGTAATTACTCTGTTGAGGGTTCTCATTACTGTGTTAAATAAAAGTGGCAACAGTAGCCATCCTTGTCTTGTTCTGATCTTAGAGAAAAAACTTTCAATTTTTCACCAAAGATTATATTAACTGTGGTCTCGTCATGTATGACCTTTATTTTGTTGAGGTACATTCCCTCTATACTGCATTCGTTGAGAGTTTTTATTGTAAAAGAGTGTTGAATTTTGTCAAATGCTTTTTGTGCATAAAAAGCTTGGTAAAACTATTTTATATGCATTTTAGAATAAGACAGGTATATATAAATAAAATATGAATATAAAGTATAGATCAGAGGACAGCAATTTCTAGAATTTGGTGAGCAAACTTATTAGACCATCCCTTAACCATCATCCTGAAAGAAACTAAATATGATGGTAAAAAAATATGCTCTTTAATGATCTTAAAACATCAAAGAATGGGCTAGGTATAAAGAATTAGCAGGTCAAAATCTAAGTAAAACCTCCAACTCAGAAATTAAATGAAGTCACTTCTGCTGAGGCATTTGCTGAACCTGGCAAACTCTTTCTAGTATGTCTGGGTCCACAGAATGCTCAAAATCCACGACCTTCCCAAGGTGCTAGTCACTGTGATTGTCAAAGATTATAAATTCTGTGTTTATTATGATTAAACAAACAAAATGTAAGCTTAAAATATCTTCTGGAAACCAACAGCTACTTTTAAAAAATACATCAGGTGTGCAAAATAATTAAATCAAGAAATGAAAATGAAAAATAACTAAAATTTAAAACTTAAAAATGAGTTTAACCATAAATTAAACATAACTGAAGAGGAAATTCGGTTAGGTAATGAGAGGTTATGTAAAAAGAGGGAATGAGAGTTTAGGTAAAAAGTACTTCTCCAGCATGTGGGAGAGAGAAAAAAAGAAAAAAGTTCAGAGATGTGAAAAATGTACAAATGAAAAGATCTGACATAGATTTAACTGGAATCTTGGAAGAAGAGGAGAGCAAACGTGTGGCAGAGGCACTGTTTGAAGAAATAAAGGCAAGGAATTACCCAGCTATAATGATGCAGATTAATACATAGATTCAGGAAGCACAGCATATCTGAAACATGATAAATAAGTTAAGTTCATACCTAGATACATCACAAAACTGAAAAATACAAAAAAGAATAAAGTGTAAGTATTAAACTCAATGGATAGCCACCAAAAAAAGAATAGATGGACTGTCTCTACAGGGATGACAGACTAACAACCGCCTTAAAATAACAAATGGTCGCAAAGGTCAGTGGAACAACATTCTCAATATGCTTAAAGAAATGATTGACAACCCTGAATCCTATGCCTACCCAAAATATCTTTTACAGATGAGAGTGACTTAAAGATATTTTACTATACCTACCCCTGCCCCCACAAAATGACAAAGTTTAGCACCAGCAACCCACAGTAGAGAAAATGCCAATGGAGCTTTTTTAAGTCTAATGGACATATTTCTGGCAGAAGAAGAGTGATCTTAAATTTTTTAAAAATGAGATGTGATAATGAATAGCAAACATAGAGAAACATGTGAGGGTAATTCTACATTAATACTTACTAAATAAAATAACAATGTCTTGGAATTTTGAAATGCAAATGCAGAAGTAAACTACATAACAATAATAACCTAATTCAGGAGAGGCATAAATGAACTTAAATGTTCTAAGGACCTTGTATTGTCAGGATAGAAGGTGAAGGAAATGATTAAATTTTGACTTTGACAAGTTAAAAATGCATGTCATAATTTGCAGAATAAGCACAGTAAAAGAATAACCCATAAACCAGTAGAAAAAAATGGAATAACTTCTCAGCCTTTTGGCTAAGATCAAGTGTAGTATCTGTTCTTATCATTTTAATATCTGATACGTCCTTTGTCTGAGGAGGTTATATTAAAGGGATTTTTAGAGCTGGGATGTGGAATAGGAGCTTGTTCAGTCCACTCCGTGCTTTGACCTGGTATTGCAGGACCTCAGGAATGGTGCACCAGGGAAAAAAAGTGGATTTAACACAAAGACAGTAAGGAAGGAAAGAAAAGTACAGAACATGCAAGAGAGAAAAAACAGATAAATTGTAGATATATATTCAAATATATTAAATACATTAGTAATAACATTAAATAATATAGACTAAATGCTCTAGTTAAAGACAAAAATCATAAGGGCCAATTAACATATATAATAATATTAAACATATATACACACATTTTCACACATTAATACATATGTATGCAGAAAGTATGAAAGGTAAACCATGTAACCAATACCCAAAAGAAAGCTGTTGTAGCTACATCAGTATGAGTACAATATATTTCGTTTTATTAGAGGGAGTCAGATGAGTCACAACATAATAAACAGATATTCAAATAATTAAGACTGTATATAAATTTTTATTTATTTACATATAATATTATAACCACAAAATATTTAAAGTAAAAATTATTAGGACTACAAGTTGAAATTTAAAAAATCCAAAATCATAGTGGAAGACTTTTAAATACTTCTCATTAATTGATACACCAAACTAACAAAAAAGTGGGTAAAGAGCTAGGAGATAAGAACATTTAAGTGAATCATCTCCACAAGCAATTTCATATCCACTTTGAATTTGTCTTCTGCCTGTGGGCAGTGTTGCTAAATCTCCTCTAATCCTAATGAAATGGAAACAGTTGAGTATTTAAATATTATTATTATTATTATTATTATTATTATTATTATTATTTTATAGGATTAAATTTCCATTAGCTCTTTTCTGGGGGGGGAAAAAAGATTTCAACACAAACTGACCTGCTTACAAAAATCTTAGTGGCCTAGAATCCAAACCACTAGCAGGACATAACCTACCAAATAGCATGGTGGCCTGGGAGAGAAAGCTCACTGAACACTTGTCAGAACCCTTGTCTGTTTTTAATTCATAATCAATGTCACTGTCTCCCCATGACTCCAGAGAAAAAATACACATTTTCCAGGGGTTCAAAAAGCAGCATATTTCACTATAGGATGGCTTCCTTTTAGGAGAAAACTTCTCTTTTACTTTGATGACTAAGGCTTTCATTTTATAAAATACATAATTCTTAAGGCAACAGACCCTCAGTAATATAGTAGGCAATTGAGAAAGAGTTTCCAATTAAACACTAATATGTCATGGCAGCAAAGAGCATACATACTCTGAAGCCCAAGGGGGAGTCACCTCCCTGCAGATAAGCAGTTATCAGCCCCATTTTGCAGATATGGTAAGTTGGCTTAGGTTGTAACTAAGTGAGGTGTCCCGAAGTCAGACTATCCATGAAAGTAGCATTAGAAAGGTCTCCACTCACTGTTAGTAAAACTCCACAGAATGGGCTCTGGTATGAACAGATTTCAAACTCAAAGGATTTAATCTTAGACTGAAAACTACACATAAGATAAAATTTCATTGCAACACAAATATAAGAGGCAATTAGATATTCATGTACTTTCTAAAATGAAATAAGCATACTATGGAAATAGGCAACATGTTTTTGAAAAAAGGTCACAATACAGACAAGAAAGTACAAGTGAAGTTTGGGTACTTAAACTAGAATTCCTAGCACCCTTAAATAATTTAGGAAAACAAAACAAAATTTGAAATAAAAAGTATCTCAAAACATTCAAGATAAATGGCAAAATAAGGCAATATATAAATATATGTATATTTGACTATCTAATACAGAAATTATATATACATTTGACTGTCTAATACAGTGCTTTTTATTAAAATGCCTGATAATAGGTGAAGCCACTGTGGAAAAGAGTATGGAACTTCAAATCTCAGAAAACTGAAAATGGAACTGCCTTTTGACCTGGCAATTCTACTGCTGGGATTATACCCTAAGAATCCCGAAACACCAATTCAAAAGAACCTATGCACCCCCATGTTCATAGCAGCACAATTTACAATAGCCAAGTGCTGGGAGCAACCTAATGAGTGGATCAAAAAACTATGGTACATTTACACAATGGAATACTACACAGCAGAAAGAAAGAAGGAGCTCCTACCCTTTGCTACAGCATGGGTGGAACTAGAGAGCATTATGCTAAGTGAGATAAGCCAGGTGGTGAGGGACAAATACCATATGATCTCACCTTTAACAGGAACCTAATCAACAACAGAAAAAAGCAAGCAAAATATAACCAGATACATTGAAATTAAGAACAATCTGACAGTAACCAGAGGAGAGGTGGGAGGGGATAACAGGGGGAAGGGTTTTCAGGAACTACCTATAAAGGACACATGGAAAAAACCAAGGTGGGTTGTGGAAGAAAGGGAGGGAGGTGAGTTTGGCTGGGGTGGGGGAGAAGTGGTGGGGGGTAAATGCAGACAACTATAATTGAACAACAATAAAATAATTTAAAAATAAAATAAAATGTCTGATAATAAATATTTTATGTTTTTCAGACTGCTAGGTAAATCACTAATACAACCATTGAACTCTCTGTACTTACAGAACTAAAAAAGCCACAACAGACAATATGTAAACAAATTGATGTAGTTATGTTCCAATAAAACTTTATTTACAAAAACACATGGCTGGTCAAGTTTTGACCCGTGAACTACAATTTCCTGATTATACATGCCCTAATACGAAATGCACTTTTATGAACTTTGTCAGTATTATATTATTCCCATCGTTGCTGGAATGATTGAAACGAGTTATTGCCCAAGACAACTTGGTTGTACTGACATGTTTAAAGCAGCTCAAGGATCAGAACTTAAAAAAGAATTTTGCGGTTTTACCACATTAATGCTGCTTAGATCCTTATGCTACTTAATGTCACACTTTACACATTTCATTAGCATATAAAAACCATCATGTGGGAAAAACCCATTAAATGATTCAATGTGGATAAAATCAACCATTGTAGGTTATCTCCAGAAAGATAATACTAAACCTCACCTATTTACATTTAGCCAGGGACATACAGTTTTATTGCTTACAGAACAAAGCATAGAGTCCAACTGACAATGAAGCTGTTTAAGTTTTCCTTTAGATGGGTTTATAGTCCACCTGTATGAAGTTGACAGCAATAGAAGCACATAACCCAGAGGAGAGGAGAAGAGATGCAGATAGAAGTGACACTTTCTTTATAAATTAATTAATCCAATTGTGATAAAGGAAGATGGGTTTTCATAGGTAGCACAAGGACCAAGGGAAGTGTCACCTAAATACAATGTATTACTCTTGTGAATCTGATATGAGCACAATAATAATACAGCCTTGTAGCCAAATGTATGTCTTGGTATATACAGACATTTCCTGGTAAGATAATTAATATCTCAAAGGATTATATCCTTTTGAATAGTTTCCAAATAACACTTGTTTCTATTTTGTTTATTATTATACAAATAACAAAATATCTTATTCTTTGGCAATAGGTTTTGATATGTTTAATTTCCGAAGTTTGCTACGGTCTTCTACTAGTCACATAATTGACAATTTATGTGTATATGACATTTTGAGTATGGATGCCTTGTGATATTTCTTTGAGCTCAAATTTACATATCACAGAGTTTCATTATTTTGTTTTTATCAAAGAGCAAATTTTCAGGTTTGTTAGCTGTTTATTTTCTTTCTATACAAATTTAGATTGATCTGCTATTTTCCCAAAATTTTACTGAAGCTTATACTCTGTTAACAAGTTTATCAACCCATGTTTGAAGATTAGAAGGATAATTTCTGACAATGCTGTCTATTGGGTAAGTCTATAACACCCAGAAAATCATAATCTCCGATTTGTATACCTATTTACCCTACAATTCAATATTTGCTGGTCACACAAGCTAATAAAGATACTTCTATGGACTTACAGGCCCATTGTTAATGATCTTTATATATTACTAGTCACGATTGTATTGGAATGTTTTAACTCAGGTGAATTTATATAATTTATAGCTAATTCTCCCAAATACTTCTACCAAAGTAGAAATCTCCTGGTCCTAAATTGGACTTTCCAATCCCTTGAGCCTTTTACTTTCTCCCTATTAGTCTCTGCATGTCTCTACTTTTACCCTAATAAGCTGAATACTTGCATTATCACTTCAACTATTGTGTTCCAACTATTCCCTTCTATCTTGCCTCTTTCCCTCTGCCTAGCTCTCTGTCAAAACTCCAACCCCAAATCAAGGCTGTATAAGTTTCCTGTTGCTGCTGTAAGAAGTTACCACAAAAAGTGTTAAAACAACAAGTATCTTCTCTTATAGTTCTTGAGATTAAAAAGTCCAAAGTCATTTTCACTGGGCTAAAGTCAAGGTCCTTACTGAGGCTCTGAGGGGATAATCTATTTCTGTGCCTTTTCAACTTCTGTGGTTGCCTATATTCCTTAGTTTGTGGTTCCCTTTCTCCACCTTCAAAGCAAATCATTCCAACCCCTTTCTCCAGTGATCATGCCACCTCATCCTTTTTGTCAAATCTCCCCCAGCCTCTTTTTTATAAAAACACTCTTAATTACATTTACAGTCCACCATAATAACACAAATAATCTCCCCATCTCAAGATCTTTAACTGAACTTCACCTGTAAAGTTCCTTCAACCATATAATGTGACATTCACATGTTCCACAGATTAGCTCCTATTTATTTTAGGGAGACATTATTATGGCTACTACACTGTGCCTACTGGCCCCCAAAGCCTCATATCTATCCCACATGTCTTTTCATGGCTTGATAGCTCATTTCTTTTTGGCACTGAATAATATTCCATTGTCTGTACCATAGTTTGTTCATTTACTATAAAAAAAAATTTCATGGAAAACAATATGTCTAGTCTTGTAAAAGCAACCAAACTCTCTTCCAAAGTGGCTGTACCATTTTGCATTCCCATCAGAAATGAATGAGCTCCTGTTGCTCCACATCCTCATCAGCATTTGGTGGTTCAGTGTTCCAGACTGTGGCCTAATCGGTGTGCAGTGCTGGCTCTTTGTTTTCATACATGTGTTCATCTCCTTTGGTGAGGTGTTTATTGAGTTCTAAAGCCCATTTTAATTGGGTTGTTTGTTTTCTTATTTTTGAGTTTTAGGAGTTAGTATATTTCAAGTAACAGTTATATCAGATGTGCTTTTTTAAACTATTTTCTACCAATCTGTCACTCATCTTCTAATTGTTTGGACATTGTCTTTCAAAGAGCAGACTAATAAACTTCAGCTTACCAATTCTCTCCTTCATGGATCATGCTTTTTGTGTTGTATCTAAAAAAGTCATCACCAAATTCATGATCATATGCATTTTACATTTAGGTCTGTGGTCCACTTTGCATTAGTTTTTGTGAAGGGTATAAGGTCTGTGTCTAGATTCATTTTTTTGCAGTTATTTATCTCCAGTTGTTCTAGCACTGCTTGTTAAAAAGTCTGTCTTTGCTCCATTGCATTGCCTTTGCTCTGTTGCTATAGGTCAGTGGACTATAAAAATGTGGGTTTATTTCTGGGCTCTCTATTCTGTTCCATTAACCTATGTGTCTGTTCTCTCACTAATCTTAAATCAGGTAGCGTCAGTCCTTCAACTTTGTTCTTATCGTTCAGTATTGCATTGGCTCTTCTGAGTCCTTTACCTCTTCATATAAATTTTAGAATCAGTTTGTTAATAGCCACAAAAAACTTCCTAGGACTTTAATTAGAATTACACTGAACCTATAGATCAAAACTATTTATAGCTGGAACTATACAATACCTTAACAATACTGAGTCTCCCTATGCATAAACTTAAAATAGATCTCAATTTATTTAGTTTTTGGCATCTTTCAACACAGTTTTGTAATTTTCCTTATATAGATCTTTAATATTTTGGTTGATTTATGCCTAAGTATTTCATTCTGGGAGTGCTAATATAATCTTTTTATTTTTTTACTTTTAATTCATGCCTTCTCTGTTTTCTTCATATTGGTCACCCTGCCATTACTCCCTTCAGCCTTCACCCCCAGAGCCATTAACCTAGTTCAGGTAGCTTTCATCTTGGCTGCAAAACACTGCAAAAGCTTTTACCTGATTTTCCTGTTTCAAATAGTAGTAATCATAACAGTTAGAAGGCTGCTGAAGTGGTCCAAGCAACAACGGTGAAAGCCTGAACTGAAGATCCGGTAATGAGATGAAAATGAAGAGAAAATTTTAAGAATATTTACAGGGAAGAACTGATACAAATTGCATGTGGCAAGATGAGAGGGAGTTGGAAGAATACAGGAAGACTCCTCAATTTCCAGCTAGGCAATCCTGATGAATGGTTACATCTGTAATGAGGATCAGAAATAAGATGCAAGGAGGTATTGGCATAACAACAGACACATAGATCAATAGAACAGAATAAGACCCCAGAAATAAACTTATGCCTATATGTAAATTAATATTTGACAAAAGAGATAGGAGGAGGATATAATAAGGTAAAGATAGTCTGTTCAACAAATGGTTTTGGGCAAGTTGGACAAATACATGCCAAAAAAAGAAAAAAAAAAACCAACTAGATCACCTTTTTATACCACATACGAGAAAAAACCCAAAAGACTAAAATGTAAGACAAGAAACCGTAAAACTCCTAGAAAGAAACATAGGCAGTAAACTCTTTGACATTTCTCTTAGCAACATTTTTTTTCTGATACACCTCCTTGGGCAAGAAAAACAACAGAAAAATAAACAAATGGGACTACAACAAACTAAAAAGTTTTTGCACTGCAAAAAGAACAAGTTAAACAAACAAAATTTAAATATAATTACAGATAGAGAGAAATGACTAATGGTTGCCACAGGGAAGAATGATGGGGGGACTGGGTGTAAAAGGTGAAGGAATTAAGAAATACAAATTGGTAGTTATGAAGTCATGGGGATTTAAAATGCAGCATAAGGAATATAGTCAATAATATATATTGTAATAACTATCCATGGTGCTAGGTGGGGGATCAATTCATAAAGTACATGTTGTCTAACCTCTATGCTATACACCTGAAACAAACACAAAATAATATTGAATGTAAAGTATAATTGAAAAATAAAAACAAAATAATATGCAGGATAACGTATATAAGGGAAGATGATGAATATCTGCATGATGAGTTTGAAGATCCCATAGTACATCCAAGTGATAACATCAACAAGCAGTTGGCTACATTGTTCTGGAACTCAGAATAGATATCTGAGGTAGAGATACAGAATTTCATATTATCAGAAGGTGGGTAGTTGATGTCAATCCTTAGATAAGGTTCCTCCTTAAATATGATCTCCTGAGGACAGAGTGTAAAGTATGAGTAGGTAGCTGAGAAAATGACCCACCCCATATTTAATATTTGAGAGGAAGAAGAGAAGTTCAAGACATTGACTGGAAAGATTCCAAGAATCAAAAGAAAGAAAGGATGAACATGTCATAAAAAACACAAGCATATACAATTATACAGACATGCCCAGTGAAATCAGGAGTGAACATTGTCCATAGGGTAGGGTGATTAGTAAGTCATTTGTCTTCATGGAGTGGACAGACCGAAGCCAGGGTGCTGGGGACTGCAGAGTGTAGGCAGCGGGCAAGTGAAGACAAAGATGGGAGAAAACATCAAACCTGAAAGAAAAGCAAGAACAACAGATAAAGGATGCAAGATCAAGAGATATCTGGTTATTTTTTTAAGTTTTTATTTTGTTTGTTTAAGACAGAAGAAGTTTGAGTATGTTTATAAGAGAAAGGAATCAGTGGAAATGACAATATAAAAGTTGCAGAAGAAAAAATAATGGAGCATCTGATAGAGAAGTCAAGGGGATCCAGAATAAAGGTGACATGATTGCCTTTGAATGAAAGCACAGGCATGTCTTTTTCTAAAAACAGAGGAAAAGAAAAAAAAATCAATAGATGGGGTTTTAATATCCATTTAAACCAAAAGTTGTTGTTTGAGAACTTTTATTTTCTCTGAATTAATTGTGAGATCATCTGAGAGATGGTTATATCTCAAGGAACATGGTTATATCATAAAAACATGGAATAGCTATCACTAAGAATAGAAGACTTAGGGCATAAGAAAAACATCATTGAGAACTGAGGGCCCATTTGATTCTGGAAATAGAACATTGTAGCACTGAGTCACCAAACCCACCATGAGGGTCTTCACCTTGGGGACGGGGGTGTCTCATTCGACACACCAGGAGTCAATGCAGGGCTATAGATTTTTCTGGGATGATGAAGAATGAAGGACAAAGGGAAAGAGAATTGAGAGTACAGATCTCCACCCCAGTCAATCACTTAAAGTGACAAAAATCAAGAAAATCTGGAGGACTGCTTTAATACATCACATATCTGAAGGGCTTTCCCATTTCTCTTTCCTCCTTGATAATGTCCCAGACTTCCCTTAACATGCATTGTAACCCAGTATTGGAAATTAAAAACTTAATATTAAAACACCTAGTTGGGAAAACACATTATCTAAAGGTTAATTACTGAAACAATCACCAAGCGCAGATTCTCTTCCTGAATAGTAGGGGAACAGGCTTTGGTGTCCCACAGATTGTAGGTTCAATTCCTACTGTAACACTTAAATGTTATTAGCTATGTCTTAGCCTTTCTCAGTGTGGACTTCCTCGTTTATAATATGGAGGTTAAAAATGTATGTTACCTGGTTTACATAAATAATACAAGTAAAATTGATGATGGGGATGGATAGATAGACCTAATAAAAAATATCCATTAGGTATTAGTGTCTTTTGTTTTGACAGAGAGAACTACTTAAAGAACAAAGAGATACCAAGAAAGGGAAGTAATACAAGTTGAAGACAGACTTCACTCAAGGTGCAGTTTAGCCTGGGGCCAAACCTGTTTGCTGTCTGCTGTTCAAGATGAAAGAAAAATATTCAATGTGATATTGATGTGTGTTGCAACTGTGAACATGCCAACCTAAATGGGTCATTGTTTTGCTCAGCCTTATGGCACACATTGACACTGGTTCACCCGGTGTGTGTATATTTCTCACATTAGCGCAGCCATGTTCACTAAAAAAAGCAACGTATTTCTAGGCATTTTCTTCACTGCATTAGTGATGTTTAAAAAAAAAATACAGAGCTGTTATGTCACCTTACCGTTGGACAGGGCATTTCAACTACTGCTGCTTTTGAGAAAGCAGGAATAGCTCCCACATTCACAAAATATTGCCTTTCTTAAGTGTCCTTTAAAGGCCGTGAAATCCACTTCTCACTAAGAGTTTTCCGTAGAGTGAAAGGAAGCTGACTTTTTTTTCTGAGAGCCAAAGCATAACCTTGAGACCACCCTGCCAAGCAAGGGATAGAAAATGTCAAGGACTGTTGAGCACCCAGCAAATTTCCCCAGTGGATCGGTGAGAAGTTATTTAGCACAGGTGTTTAATGATGACGCACCGGGGAAATGGGTAGTGTTCAATGGTCCTCATACACGAACCTCTGCCTGTGCAGAGGTCTAGCACTGGTTCATGGAGTGATAACACTGAGGGAAGCAACTGTGCTCCAATGCTGCTCAAGGGCTTTCCTTTTCTTGGTTGGTTCAAACAAGTTCACTGCCAGGAAGCTATAGGTTTTTCCCACATGAGCAGGTTCATCATGCAAGTTTATAATCTGCATCTAGGTTCTCTCTCCAGGAATTACCCACTTCTGAAAACAAATAAAAAATCAGAGTAATTCAAGATGCCGTGCACAGGAAATCTCTCCAGGTACATTCCCAGAACTCTGACTTTATGATAAGCAAAGGAAACCAAGTACCGGCCAAATGAACAAGCAAGGTTATTGTGATTCATCCTCAAGTACAGCCAATTCCCTTCAACCAGTATGGCTATCCCTCTATAGTCAGGGCTGCCGAGAGGCTCATTTATTGAGTGCTGTCCCAAGGGCTTTGTACACATTATACCATTAAAATCCTACAAGGTAGATAACACTATAATTCCTATTTTAGAGAGGAGAAAACTGATGTTAAGGTTTATTAGAATTATTATTACACTGTTAAGGATTATTACTTGTCAAAGTCAATGCTTATTCTTTTACTTGAGCTATTCGGCTTCCCAAGATCCTGCCGTACCACGCACAAGACTCTGGGGCCTAGGTTGTTTCCAGCTCTTGGCTATTGTGAATTGTGCTGCTATGAACATTGGGGTGCATAGGTTCCTTTGAATTGGTGTTTCAGAGCTCTTAGGGTATAATCCCAGTAGTGGAATTGCTGGGTCGAAAGGCAGTTCCATTTTTAGTTTTCTGAGGAAATTCCATACTGTTTTCCACAATGGCCGCACCATATGATCTCACCTTCAACTGGAACATAATCAACAAAAGAAAAACATGACCAGAGACATGGAAATTAACAACAGTCTGAAAGTGGCCAGAGGGGAGGAGGGAGGGGACAATGGGGAGAAGGGTTTCCAGGAACTACTATAGAGTACACATGGACAGAACCAAGGGGGAGGAGGGAGGCAGAGAAGGGAGGTGGGGTTGGAGGGGGTGGGGGGAAGGGAGGGGAGAGGATGCAGACAACTATAATTGAACAACAATAAAGTAATTATTAAAAAAATAAAAAGACTCTGGGGCCTAGAGAGGATGTAGGTGAAACAGTAATGTAGGCAAGTTTGACTCCTGCATTCCTGAGCCCATCACGTACTCTGCCACCTCAACACTCACTTCATCTTTCAGACAAATTCCTTCTTCATCTCCTTAATCTTTCTTTCGAAAGTACACAGTTCTCTGTAGCTGTCTTTTTAAGGGCAGGGAAGCAGATCTAATAAGTGAGTCTCAGACAAAGCTGTTCATACCTAGTGTGAAATCAGTATAATATGGGTTTCTCTTTTTAGGGACTGGCCAATAAGAGCCCGGCTGGTGTAGCTCAGTGGATTGAGCGCGGGCTGGGAACCAGAAGGTCCCGGTTCGATTCCCAGTTGGGGCACATGCCTGGGTAGCGGGCTAGGTCCCCAGTGAGGTCCCCAGTGAGGGCCATGTGACAGGCAACCATACATTGCTCTTTCTCCCTCTCTTCTCCTCTCTGAACAAAAATAAATAAAATCTTTAAAAAAAAAGATTAAAAAAAAAAAAAGGAGATGGTGTGTATGAACTACTGAGATTAAACAAGCAGCGATATAAGAGGGCAAAACTGATACTTGTGTTATCAGGAAATGGGTGCTCTTCCACAGATTAAACTGCTGAAGGACCAGGGTTATGTATATTGACTTGTTCATCTGGCTCGGGGCCATGTGCGTAAGAGAAACTATATATGTTTGTTGGACTGAATGGAACTAGTCTGCACTTTCTCCCTTACTTTGGTAAAACTCTATACAAAACCACTCTGTTTCAGTTCCCTTACCTATATGATGGAAGAGTTAGGCCAGATCAGTGGTCTTCAGACTTCTTATCTATGAAAACCTGATTTCAAATGAAATAGTAAGCATGAGTGCTAAGACTGAATATTTGTGTACCCATATCTCCCTGCCCCTTTCACATGTTGAAACCTAATGCCCGATTCCATAGTACGAGCAGGTAGGGCTTTTGTGAGGTGCTTAGGTCATGAGAGTAGAATTCACATAAATGGGATGACAATAAAAACAAAACAAAACAGAGAACTTGCTCCTTCCGCCATGTGAGGTTATAATGAAAAGCTAGCTGTCTATGAGAAAGAAGCCCTCCCCAGGCACCAAATCAACCAGCACCATGATCTTGGACTTTCTAGCCTCTAGAACTGTGAGAAATATATGCTTGTTATTATAAAGCCATCTAGTTTATGGTATTCTGTTTTATCAGTCAAATGGACTAAGATAATGAGCATAAACAAACTAAAGAGATAAAGGTAGTCTTGGCTGAATTCAAGAGCTGTCCCCTTCCTCTCTTCTCTAAGCAGGAACGTAGACTAGAAACCATGGAATTGGTGGCAAATAATTTTTATGGTGCTAAATATTTATTAAGTATGTGTTCTGAACACTCCAAAGAAAGCTGTGTTTTAATATAATTTTTAATGAATTAATTTAATTTAATTTTGATTTTCTGGACAATAGTGTCAGCAAACACTACGTAAGAACTTCACCACTTCACAGAAGTTTCTTAATTTTTCTGAGCCTCAGATGCCTTATACTCTGTAGCATGGTAAGTGGAAACAAGGATATACGGATGTCCTCTACCTGTGCAATACTTGCTACAGAGCAGGGGTATATTTAATGTTTCTGTTGGAGTAAAGAGCCTTTGAACCGGGCTGTATGATTTCAGCACTGCACACCAAGACCGACTGGCTGTGTATCTGGCTTTAAAACAGACATGAGGAAGGCCCTGGAGGGCCGGCAGTACTGGGAGAACGGGGTTACACTGCCAATGGCTACTAGTGGCGATGAGAGCAGTATGCTTCCTTCTAGGGGGTGCCATACCCTAGTATGTGGTAGCTGTGAAAATGATCAAACACAAATTAACTATTTTCTTGAGAATCCATTTTTTCCCTAGCCATAATAAAATTTAATTTTTGTGAAATTAATTATGTCAGTCAAGACTCACAAGTTTGATCATTAAGATTTTTAAAGCCTATAGAAACCAAACATTTATAGTCAACTAGTCCGATTTTTTTCTTACCCAGGAAATGTATCAAATCAGACTTTAAGAAAGTTCATTATGATACATTATTTCAAGTGTGGTCATGAACTATTCAGGTTATTGCTTAGAGCAATATCCGCTCCCGATTTCATACCACTGCTAATCAGCAGTGATATACTTGAAAATATTTGGAAGTTTTAACTCAATGTAATAATATCATAAATATTTTGGATAACAGTCAGTGTTAAAATTCATCAAACTGATTAGATAAGCTCTATTCATTTTATTAAATATTAATTATATCTCAATTTTAAAAGAAATATCACAAATATTCAATGTGGCTACATACCAGAAGTTCTTAAGACTTGGGATTGTCATGCACAATGATGCTCCATATAATTAATATGTGAGATACAAGCATTTTTCCAGTAGGTCTTAATGGAGGCACCTAACCGTCTCCTTTATCTTTAGGGATTCAAAGAATGTAAGATTCAGTACTGGGGTCAGTGACATGCTGAAACATTTGAATTTTCCCATTTGATGAAGCATCAGTTCTCTCCCCCCTTAAATTCTTTTATGTGACTGACAGTTTCATCCATTTTTTTCCTGAGGCAACTATTGAAATTCCTTTGTACTTGTGGAAGCAAGTTTGCTGGTTCAAGAATTTTGTTTTACCTCTGCCTCTAAGACTTGTCAGCGGCAAATTAGGACAAGGAATTCTAATTTATGTTTCAAAGGCCTCAGTCGTAGTAAGAAGTATTTTTATTTACATCCCCACCAAAAAAGTGTCAAGTCAAGATGATGAACCACAACATGCTACTGTACAATTATTAGAAAATTCCAAGAGGAGTTGTGAAATGTGAGAAGCAAGAGCAAGTAGAGATAATGCCGGCTAATCCTAATAAAGCTCCTAAAGGACTCAGGGCAGCGATGGGATTGCTCAGGGAGGCAGAGTGTGCATTTGGTCCTCACTAGTTCACATTCACATCCATACACTACATATAAAATCTCCATGTAAATATATGTACATACATTTAAAGAATTAAAACTATTCCTTACATTTCTACTATTACATAGTAAACTTAATCCAAATACTGGTTGAAGTATTGGCATAAACAATGGTTTTATCCTTATTGTTTTGTTGACATGTTACAATGAATATTTTCAAATAGGCAGAAAAAAACTGAATGAACTCTACAGTGAAAGCCCATATATATACCACTTACAATATATGATTATAATTGTGCTATATTTGCTTTATCATCTAACTATCAATTTATCCATCCTACTATACACCCATCCTATTTTTCGGAAGCATTTCAAAGTAGACCCCAGAACTCAGTACCACTAAATCCCAAAAATGGTTTTTATTCTTTCTTTCATCTTGATGCTACTCTAGTCACTAAATCAGTGATTTTCAATTGGTATGCTGCAAGAATTTTTATAACATGCAATACCTGGCTACTTAGTCAGGGACACTGACCTCTTTTCCCTTAGATTGTCAAATAAAAAAATTACAACAGCCAACACAACAATAGCCATCAGTGTGAATGAATCAAAATTATACCTATATTTTTGTCAGATTGGCAAAAAATATATTTTTTGGTGTGCTGCATAATTTTAGTAATTAGTTTACATGTACCATGAGATGAAAAGGGTTGAAAATTGATTATATTGGTACTGTTAGTCCTTATTCTAAAGATATATTTGTTTTTACTATTGGAGCTGTTTACTTTCAAGTTTTACTTATTAGATAATTCTACTGGCAATATTATGGGGAGTATGCAAAGTGGATATGAAAAGGAATAGATTTCTATTGCAAGCTCAGTTCAGCACAGTGCAGCAAATACAATCTAATCACACAAAGGAAAATTCAGTTACTTTCATGATCATGATTTTCCTTAGATGTTTCAGGTTTAAACTCAGTGAAATTCAAGAGTCACTCACTGCCTTTCTCTTAGAGCTATCACTATGGTATTGAGACACTGGTGGAGTGAGGTAGGTGGATCTACTCTGCAACCCTGATCAGTATCTCCCCTGCGATGGAATCATCTCAGACGCATTATGTCCTGTCTGGTCCCCAGACATAGTCCCTTCTATGCATCCCGCTAGTTGAGATGTAACTGGGGGCTCTTCCAATGCCTAGAGGATGGATCTGCTCCACATCCTCCAATGTGGAATCCTCTGCATGCCCATTGACATCTTTATTTTTCTATTTTTTTATTAAATTTATTAGGGTGGCTTGGTTAATAAGATTATACAGGTTCAAGTGTACATTTCTATGATGCACGATCTGTATATTGCATTGCGTGTCCATCATCCAGAGGAAAATCATCTATCATCACCATATATTTGACCCCTTTAACCTTTACTCCCTCCCCTCCCCTTTCCTCTAGTAACCACCATACTCTTGTCTGTGACATCTTTCTTAACTAACTTTCCTTTCCATTTGGCAAGAGGAAGGAAACAAAGCACAAGAACTGTTGGGTGTTCTCTCACCTGTCTCTGTGATTGCAGAAAGCTCCATAGTTTCTTGGTCCTCTCACACCTGCACACCAACACAGACACACTGCCATTTCTACTCTCTGGCATCTAGTGCATGGTGGAACAGGATTGTTCTCTGCCTTTTTCTTGGCTTCCCCAACAGGGAGAGGCAGGGTACCCTTTAATCTCAAATACTAAAATTTAAAGAAAGTTCTATTCTGCCCACTCACCATACACAAAGAATTTTCACACTTTACCTAATAGTCTTGTTTCCTTTCCAAAATTCTAGCCTGTTTATTCCAGCCCAGGAGAGTTTACATCCATTCCCTGTGCCAGGTAAAACTGGATAGCAATGTATTCTTCCAAATTTATTGTTCTATCTAAGATCTAGTCTTTGGGGGATCAGAAGCTCGACATTATCTTATTTTGTTTCTCTTTGCAATTCAGTTGTAACCCCAATTTCCTTGGTGCATGGAGGTCAAAGCATACCTTGAACAGAGAAAAGGTAGTGGGATTTCAGATTTAAAACAAATAAAAATTAAAAATAAACAAAAAGTATCACCTAATACTCCCTAGCAATGTCTTCCTATATATGCACTACATGGGTCAATCTGTTGTCTAGATGACTGGTTCTCAACCAAGGGTGATTTTAACCCCCAGGGGGCATTCCGCAACGTCTGGAGACACTTTGGTTTTCACAACTGTTACTGTGAATGTTACTGGTATCCAGTAGGTAGACAGACACAGGATGCTGCTAACAACCTACAGTGCAAAGGACAGCCCGATGATGAAAAACTTCCCAGCCTAAATGTCAAGAGTGCCAAGGTTGAGAAACCCTGGTCTAAACCAATGCTTCTAAACTTAAAGGGTACAAACTTTCAGCTATAAGATGATTAAGGTCTGGGGCTCTAATAGAAAACATGGTGACTGTAGTTAACAGCATGTACTGTATACCTGAAATCAGCTATGAGAGTAGAACTTGTGTTCTCACCCCCTCAGAAAAGAAGTGTGGTGAAAGATATGTTAATTAATTAGATGGGGAGAACCCTTTCACAAGGCATACATGTATCAAATTACCAAGATGCACACTTTAAATATCTTGCAATTTTATATGTCAATTGTATGTCAATGAAGTTGAATTAAATTAATTAATTTTTAAAGGTCTGCATTAGGGATCCCAACTATTCTATTGAAGAGCTCTGTCATGAGCTGGGGAAAGGCATGTAAGTCACCCTCACTGCATTATAATCAGAAAAATTCACTTTACAAGAAAGTTTCTATAGAAGATTTCATTGTGTGGTGGGAAGAGAGATTGTTCAGTACATTTTAAGAAATCATTAAAAAAGACGATTTCTTAATTTTCTCATAGATCAGAATTTTTAAATGGGGGATAGTGAATTAGTATTTTGCCAATTAATGACATTAATGACATTTTAAAGGCTCCCATTCATTTTTATCATTACTTCATAAAAGAAATAATCCCTTTTCAACAAAAAGACAGGGAACTTTATAATTTCAGAATAAAGGACAGCAATTTGAATGGAAATATTTTAGTCTTAAGGAAAACACAATATTATCTACATTTTCCTGACAGATCAGCCTCCTTGATAGACATTGATGGGAACATTTGCTGCAGAACTCTTCAACTCAGGGATTTAATAAAATCTTTTTCAGCCTTTCTTCTTCCTTCTCAAAGTACTATCTCCTTAGTCCAGTGGAACTTGCAAAGGCTTCTACCCAAAGTAACAATAGCAAAGAGGCCTACATTGAATAGGACTTCTCAAACAAGCCACAGCATTCAGAATTCTGATGTAGATCACTGTCTAATTCAAACTAGGTTCACAGATTCCATTTCAGGGTAAGAAACAAATACATTATAAGAAATCATAGTAACTTTTTATTCATAATAGATAGTTGTCTATACTTAGTTCTCTCTTCCTTCATCCCCAGTGCCAATTCTCAGGAATTACCACCATAACAATTACCAGTTGGGATTACACACAGTAACCCAAGGCGTGAGACTGACAGTCAAGTCAGTAGAAGAAGAAATAAGGGTGGATGTACATGACATTGATCTGAATTTGTTACTGCTGACCCAATGATCCGAGTGAAAAATTACCATTTGTATATTTATGTGCCATAAAACAATAGACATACCTATTTTCAAACACTTCTTTTCTACATGGGGAATACAACAAATTTCTATCAGTAATATTAATGATGACTGTCAAGGGCCCATAATCTGTGGGTGCAGTGGCATCTCCTACAGTTTGAATAGAGTTTACAAGATCAGCTCTGCCTATCCCACTGCCCACGTGACTCTGTTCCATGTACGCCGAGAATGATAGCACAGTCAAGAATCATTAGTTTTGATTATTTTTAGTTGTATTAACTGGGAAGATTTACTTAGCTAGAGAAATCTCATTTTTAAATATTTAGGTAATTTTATTTCTCCCTTATTAACTCTCAGCCCCATCCTCACCCCACCCTCTACCATGCAGATTATAAAAATAATTTGATCAATGAATAACTCTTAGAAGAGATAAATCATAAAATAAAAACAATTTCCTCTACATGGATTTCAGTGATGTCCTATTTTATACTGCTAAAATAATTTATATCATTATTATCTAAAACTAAAGAATCATCTTAGGCACATGGCAATGTATATAAACTGCAAAATTATAACAAAATTAAAATACACTTTTAATTATTAAGGGTTTGAAGTCCAGGAAAATCTCAATACATATAACATTTTCAATATAATTATGCATAACATAACCAGATCTTATCCAGCCAATGGAACACACAGGGTGAATTACATATATGCATAAACAGAGATTCCCAATTTTACTGTGAGCTTTGATGCTATTATTAGAACTTTATTTCATCTTGCTTTGTTGTACACAGATATAAAAACAATGGAAGTGAAGCAAAAAGACAGACAAGAAAACTAAAATGTATTAAACTTATATTCTGGGTCAGACATTATCCTTCACTGTTTTTTATTTGTTCTCATACAGTTTGCACAAGTTTTTTTGAAGTAGGAAATTAATTTTGTATTATTTTTCCATTTTACATATGATGAAAATGTGGCTGAGCAAGATTAAGGAATATTGGTTCCCTTTGCAAGTCCACAGCATTCAACCCAAGTTAAATCCAACTCCAAAGTCCCTGATCTTACTACTCCACCAGGATAAAGAAAAGATGCACTTGACAGGCTTTTATATTATGCCTATCATAGTCATGGAGTCATGGAACAGGAACTTGGAACGCAAAGAACTTTTATTTTAATTAACTCAGTCCACACATATTTACTGTGCTTACTCTGTGCCAGACAGAGGAGAGGCTCCTACCTGGAAAGGTTGACATGGAATGACAGACAAATGTTAGTCAGTTGCTGGCAGTTACCGAATCTCACCCGATCCTGTTGGCCAATGACCCAGAAAGACTTCTATACTAGGGCTGGTAACGTCATTACTAGGGACTTGCAATTCCCAAGAATCTCTCTGCTTATCCTCAGAACCCTGATTTCTGGGCTCATTCTGACCTCTATTACTTGTTTTTGTCACAATTTACATAGGATCTGCAAATGACTAATTTATTAAAATTCAAATAGCCCTGGCTGGGTGCTTCAGTTGGTTGGAGCACCATCCCATGCACCAAAAGGTTGCTGGTTCAATCCCCATCAGGGCACATACCTAGGTTGCAGGTTTGGTCCCAGGTTGGCACATATGAGAGGCCCTCTCCCTCTCTTTCTTAAATCAATAAACATATCCTTGGGTGGGGATTTTTAAAAATTCAAATAATTTAGTCTTTCTTTTAAAAACTTACAGGCATGACTTCGTATCTTTCGTAAGAGTTATATAGAACCTAGTTCACAGTAGGCAGTCGCAAAGGCAGCTTTTTTTCCTGGAACATTACCCCAACCCACTTAAAGACACCGAGGCAAAGAGAAATGGCTAGTGACGTGACTAGTTACTAGCAGAACTAAGACAAAAACTCAAGTCTCTTAACTCCTCATCAAGCACTATTTTCAATTCTGTGTCCCAGCTCATTTGGAACTGAGTCAATTCCTCATATATGGAAGACTTTTCAATTTATAGCTCTAATTATGGGTGTGAGAGTCACAAAATTCTCTGCCTGTTCCCATGCCCATTCTCTAATTAAAGAAGTGGTAAAAGATATGACTGATGTAATGAACATCAAAAAAGGAAAAATATGAAATAAACATATGAGGTTATAAGTTGGCTTGCGATCAATTCACTGGTCTTATTATACTTATTTATACAAGCCTGAATTTTATCTAAATGAGCTCCAACTCTACATTCTTATTCAGCAGGGTAGTAGCTTCACAGGTTTTACGCACCCCCCAAAAAGTAAGATATCAAATTTCAATCAAGAATGGTTAAGTTCTTATATGCGTAAGACATTATCACAAGCAGTACAAGTAACACAATGTTTCTAAGACATAGTCCCTCATCCTAAAAGGTAATACAATCTTTTTGTATAAATAGTAGAATTTCCATTAGAAGATAATCATGTCATCCATTCATTCATTCGTTCACTGGTCAAATTATTTATTGAGTATCTATTACATGCAATTACTATGTTAAGGAGACTATCAGCAAAAACAAGCAAACAAAAGAAGCCCAGTTGTGGATGTATTAATTATTCATTGCTGTACAGTAAACCAGTCTAAAACTTAGTGACTTAAAACAACAAAAATGTGTTACCCTACAGTTAGTGTGGAGTTGACATCCAGGTATGATTCAGAATCTCTCAAGAGTTCAAATTAAGCTGTCAACTGGAGTTACTGTCTCATCTGAAAGTTCAGCTGTGGAGGAGAAAGAATGGGAAAGACCTGCTTCCAAGCTTCCTCGCATGGTTACTGGATATGCCTTGGTCCCTTGACATATGAGCCTCTCCATAGGACTGCCTCATGACATGGCAGCTGGCTTCCTTCAGGGAAAACAACCTAAGAGAGAACACCCCAAACAGAAGCTATCATCTTTTTTTATAGCATAATCTTAGAAGTGACACCACAGCATGCTACCACACATGCATTATCCTATTCATTAGAAGCAAGTCAATAAGTCGCAATTGCTGGCAAGGGGACAGAATCACTATGTGGTGGGGGTGAAGGGAGGAGTTACTGGGGCCACCTGAACTGCCAACAGATCTTGCCCATGGGGAGCCGAGAGCCTTTTTATATTTACTGTGTGGTGCATGGCTTTAAAAAGTGACTGGTCTGTGGCAGATTCTCAACAATATTTGCATAATAATAGGGATATTTCAAAAAGGTGGATTGGTGCTAAATTGAGAATGTATGAGTACATTTAACTTAATAGACAAGGTGAAACCATTCATAGTTAGAACATGAAAGAACATAGTAGTTGAAGCCCTGACCGGTGTGGCTCAGTTGGTTGGGTGTTGTCTCACAAAGCGAAGGGTGGCTGGTTGATTCCTGGTTCAAGGTACATGCCTGGGTTGTGGGTTTGGTCCCCATTTGGGGCATGTGTGAGCCAATTGATGTTTCTCTCCCTCTCTTTCTTCCTCCCTTCCTGTCTCTCTAAAAATAAATAAATAAATTTTAAGAAAAAAGCATAATAGTCGGAAAGAATTTTTTTTCACTCTAACCTTGACCTTTCCCAGAAATTCTGTTCTTTCACAGCGCTGAGAGAAAAGTTCCCTCATTTCTACTTTTTGGTGACTAACTGTCCCAGTTTGCCTGGACTAAGGGGGTGTGTGGCACATGGGCCTGTCAAGTGCTGAAATGAGGACTATTCCGAGCGACCTGGAGCCAGCTGGTCATCTAACTGTGTGCCCATCCATACCCCTTTCTCCCATCAGAAGGAAGATGATCATTCTGATTGGTCCGTATCTCCAGAGGGTGACACAAAAACAAAGAGGCTCTCTCACTACCTGGGTTACCTGTGCTTAGATATAGAGGACTCATCTCCCACTTCCACTGTCCACTGAGGAAACAGGTTCCTGCTCTGGCATTTGCAGCCTATTCACCTGTACCTGGGGGAATTAGTTCAAAGAGGGCTGGGAGTTAGGTGGCTTGGCCAAGGTCTATCACCTGGTTTTGCCAACAAGGAAACAAATAGTGTACACAGCTTTGTTGTGTCTTTTTCTCAACTAGGTAGAACTCAGAGGGAAAAGCAACGTTTAGGATCTCTCATATATATGACAATGATTAAAGCTAAATTTTCAGCCCTGGCCTGGTAGCTCATTTGGTTAGAGTGTCATCCTGATAGGCCAAGGTTGTGGGTTCAATCTCCAGTCAGGGCATATTCAAGAGTCAACCAATGAATGCATAAATAAGTGGAACAACAAAATCAGTGTTTTTCTTTCCCTCTCTGTTTCTCTTCTTCTTTAATCAATTCATTAAAAAAACCTAAAATTTCAACAAATTATTGAACAAGTGTTCATAAAATGCCCACTCTGAGCCATAGGAAGTATTAGAGAGATAAAGATAAAATAGGCAGTCCTTACCCTTGTGACACACTTGCATGTGAGGACAGAAATATAAATTCAGAGGTGTAATAGAAGGGGGTGGAAAGATTGAAGAAAGAAGACAGAGTCAGCAGGGTTGGATATATTGGAAATGTGAGGTTTTAGTATGGACCTGAGATTACATATGGCCATTCATGAATTTCCTCCTTGGCAGAGAACCACATAAAGGAAGCATGGATATGAGAGATAAGGAGAACCTGGAGTTGCAGAGCAGATAATACTTATCACAAATACATATTTTTAGCATCCCAAGATCTATGAAGGAAACTCCTTCAGATTATAAGACTATTTACCTATAGCATTTATGAAGAATATCAACATCAAATATTATGTCTAAATTTCTCATTCATTCATTCATCTATGCATCCCCTCAAACAAGCACAATGTCAGGTAGTAGGCATACAAAACAAGAGTGATTTGTGGTCTCTTTCTTCAAGAAGCTATCAATCTGAGTCAGAAACACAAATAAAGAGCTCCAAAGTGTGCAGGTGCCAAAACACAATCACAAGGAATAAAGGAAGTTCAAAGGACAAACTGAGTTTTCTTCCAGTTTGGGGTTTAGGGCTTGTTAGCAGTGACAACACAAATGCCAGAATGTGGACTTAGCCACAGCACAGTGAAAACCAGAGTAGGTTCCACCAAGACAAAGTTATTAGTCTCCCTGTATCTACATCATATAGCAACTGACAAACTCAAACAAAGAATAAAGAACTTGAGTAAAAGGAGTCAACCAACAACTCAGGGAACTAAGGAACCAGACAAGCAATTTTTTTTTCTTTTCATCAACAACATTATCCTTGCTTTCACTGCAATTGTTCTCTACGTGCAAAATTTGTGGGAACACAGATTAACGGTTCTGTGTTACTGTAGATACAAGACTCATGAAATTGTTTTGGTAGAGGTCTTATAAAGAAGGTGTTGTCAAATAGATAAGGCCCAATATAGCTCAAGCATGAAAACCATATGACTTATCTGTATGGCCACAGCACAAGCTAAGGAGAGAAGCTGTGATTACTGCTTCTGCAAAGCAGAAACAAGGCAAGATTACTAATGTCATCCTGATTTACCAAGTGCAGCCAAGATGGTTCTCCTTTCAGCAAAATCATTGAATGGTATGGTTGAGGCTGGATGATTTCCACACAAAAACACTCTTTGCCACAGACAGATCTGAAACAGCAGAAGAATCTGTGTGGCTACAACAGATGTGCCATGTGGAAGAGTCCCTTCATGTGAGCAGGTGCCAAAGAAGCAAGTGGAAGAACATATCAGCCCAGCAGGCTCCACTTGTAAAGAAAGAAATTGGCAAGTCAACTCACAAGCTGGACTCAGATCTGCCAGACCTGGCGTTCACAAGTCTGTGAAACAGAAAGGAGCAATATTCAATTACCACGATCATACAGAAATCACACCTTTCTCGGCCCTCCTCAAGCTTCAAGTCACCTGCAATTACACCCCCATAGTCAATTGGCATTGACAAAACACACCTACCAACATGATGTTGCCCAACAAAACCTACAAGCACTTAGCTCATGCTACGTAGTAAAAACTGTTGTTGAGAGACAGTGAAGGTGTCCAGGTACCTTTTCTTCTTGAGTTGAAGGGTGGCTCTAGGAGAAGGAAGATAAAACCAGAGATCAATTATACCTGGAAGGATCTTCCTCCTTAAGAAGGGTCTGGCCTAGCCAGGGAAATTACTCCATGTTCCCATGCCCATTAAACATGGAGCACATATGGGTATGCATATGCAACTAAACTTCATTGTGCATGGCTGGAGGTAAGACCGCTAAGTGAATGTCCATGTCCAAGATGAGCTATTTCAGAGAATCAAAACAGATCATGATTCTCATTATGCCTTGGAATCTAGAATTTGTATGGTTAGAATGGCTTTTGGGGGTTTATCTGCTAAAGGCCCTTCACTTTAGGGGTTAAGAAACTGAGACTCAGAGACATGACATGTTTAACATGACACAAAATAATTCATGTATCTAAAAGATGATTTCCACCTGGTTTTATTTATTCAGGAAAAAACTTTACATTGATATTATCAAGCTTACTGAAGTCAAGTGGGGGATTTGTGGAAAATGACTGGCCCTATAGTTTTGAATAACAAAGATCTAGACTTCTTAACCACATTTACTATAATGTGGGAACAACGAGTTCAAAGGCAGTCTCCAGTGTCTTCTCACCAGGAAGAGGGAATGCCTGGAGCTTGAACTGGAATGTTCGTTATTTATTACGGGGTCTTCAGTACAGACTTTACATGATGAGTCAATCACTTTGGTATTTTAGTTTCAGAATGGCATTCCATGGCTATCATCAAGAAGATGAGGTAACAAATGCTGGTAAAAAATGTGGACAAAAGGGAACCTTTGTGCTCTATTGGCGTGATTGTAAGTTGGTGAAGCTACTATAGAAAACAGTATGAGGGGTTCTCAAAAATCCAAAAATAGAACTACTATATGACCTAGCAATTCCACTTCTGGGAATATATCGAAGAAAACAGAAGCATTATTTTGAAGAGATAGCTGCAGCCACATGTTCATAGCGGCATTATTTACAATAGCCAAGACATGGAAACAACATCAGTGTCTATCAATGGATAAATGGATAAAGAAGTTGTGGTATATGCAAAACGCAATAAAATATTATTTAGCCATAAAGAAAGGTAGGAAATCCTGCCATTTACAATAACATGGTAGGACTTTGAAGGCATTATACTAAATGAAATAAGACAGGGAAAGGCATATAGTATTTGTGTGACATCACTTACATGTGGAATCTAAAAGGAAAGAAAGGAAGAAAAGAAAAATAAACAAACACAGAAAAAGATATGATTTGTGGTTACCAGGGGAAGGGTATGTAGGGCGAGGGAAATTGAATTAATGTAGTCAAAGATAACTTCCAGTTGTAAGATAAATACTAGCAATGCAATATACACCATGATGACTATAGTTAACACTTCTGTATGGTATATATAAAAGTTGCTAAGAAAGTAAATCCTAACAGTTCTCATCGCAAGGAAAAAAAACATTTTTTTCTTTTTACTTTTTGTATCTATATGAGATGATGGAATGTTAACTAAACTTACTGTGGTAATCTTTTCACAATACATATAGGTCAAATAATTATGCTGTAACCCTAGCACTGAGTGCCAATATGCAAACCAAAGGGTCGCCAGTTTGATTCCCAGTCAGAGCACACGCCTGGATTGCAGACCAGGTCCCCAGCAGGGGGCACGTGAGAGTTTCTCTCTCTCTCTCTCTCTCTCCTTCCCTTCCCTTCTCTCTAGAAATAAATACATAAACAAAATCTTTTTTAAAAAGTCATTATGCTGTACATGCTGTGTGCAATTGCATCTCAATAAAACTGGGGTAGGCAGATGGCATTCTAACCTGACCATACAGCATCTGACTTCTTTCCTTGAGGACTGAATCATCTCTGGAAGCTGGTGTCTTTCAGTGCCTTGGTTATGGGAAAGCCTTTTTCATGGGCAGAGAAGTAGGAAGAGAAGCAGCAGTGATCTAGTGGGCTGATCCCAGAGCCAGATTGTATGGGTCCAAATTCCAGCTCTGCCCCTTGCTAAATGAAGGATGTGGGTAATATAGTGACCTTTTATTCCTTTCTTTATCATCAAAAGCGAATGATAATAACAATAGCAACTTCAAAGAGACGTTGTAAGGATTAAGTGAAGCAATAGGGAGAACAACACTTTGAACAAAGTTTGAGACCTCAAAATCTTAGTTATTTCATTTTAAAATGAAAAAAGTTGCCTTTATCTATACCTTACCATAAAATTTCCTGTATCAACATTTCCAAGATAACAGTACCTTGGGCACTGCAGCTTCATTTTTACATGTTTAATATAATGGATGTTGCAGATAATTAGGCTAAACTAGAATAGAATCTATAGCACTTTCCTTTAATCTAGATGTCTTTCACCCCCAGTTTTGTAAGGTGTCAATTCCAGTGTTTTCTTGCCAGGGGTAACAATTTATATCCATGATCACAATTCCAAATTTCTCTTTCCTCATAAATAGAAGTGTGGGCAAAAGTAGGTTTACAGTGACATTGTGACATTCTTTTGAATTCATAAAGCTATTGTAATAATCATAGCCTGAATATTTTTATCCATGTGAATAACTGTAAACCTACTGTTGCCCACCCTTCTATAATATAAATTAAGCAGAGCCTAGTTTGTAGTTCGCAGGTTTTCTATGATGGGAAGGCCTGGATTGCACTTCTATTTTGAGTCCAACTGTCACTTAATTATGACACAATCTGACATTTTGATATAGTTATGAATGGACCCATGGCTTTTTAGCAAGATTTATGTCTTAAAATGTTTTTAAAGGTAAATATAAACAGAAAGAGTGGGAGAGAAAACCCAACCATATTAGCCATGTTATTCAAAGGCAGTGATGTGCAAATAGTTTGAAATGAGCTCAGCAGATCTGTTCTTGAGTTTAGGGAACAGTATATGTGCTCTAATCTGCACTAAACATTTCCAAAAGAAACTGTCAAATAAGTTGGGATACCATCACACAGTGCCTGTCACTTGCCACAGGACATGTTCAGGTCAAAAACTGCTCTCAAAGAATGTCCAGTTTCTAGCCATTCATTCCAGTCCTCTATTCTATAAAGTACTTGATTTTTACACAATATACAAAATCAGTAGGGAATATATACTCTCAAAAATCTTACCTAAATGTGCATTTACTAATTAGTTTATACATTATATATACATACATATGTGTGTATATAATTTATATGTATACATACATATGTGTGTATATAATTTATATGTATACATATACACATATGTATGTATATATTATATATATACATATACACATATGTATGTATATATTATATATATATTACACACACGTGCACTTCAGGAATTCCACCAATTAAAATGCCAAATAAAAGCTACAAGTTTAGTTTGTCTATTTTAAAGATTATTATTTTTAAGTATATTTTATTGATTATGCTATTACAGTTGTCCTATTTTCCCCCTTTGCTCCCCTCTGCCTGGTACCAGTAACCTTCCCCTTAGTTCATGTCTTTGGGTTGTACGTATAAGTTCTTTGGTTTCTCCATTTCCCATACTATTCCCAACACCTCCCTGTCTATTCTGTACTCATTAACTATGTTACTTATTCCCTCTAGATTTCCCCCCACCCTTCCACCATTCTACCCCTTCCCCTTACCCACTGACAACCCTCTGTGTGATCTTCATCTCTATGTCTCTGCTCCTGTTCTAGTTGATTGTCCAGTTTGTTTTTGCTTTTTTAGATTCTGTTATTGATAGTTGTATTTGTTGTTATTTTACTGTTCATAGCTTTGATCTTCTTTATCTTAGATAAGTCCCTTCAACATTTCATACAACAAGCCTTGCTGATTATAAACTACTTTAGCCTTACCTTGTCTGGGAAACACTTTATCCACCTTTCCATTCTAAATGATAGCTTTGCTGGATAGAGTATTCTTGGATGTAGGTCCTTGCTTTTCATCATTTTGTATACTTCTTGTCAGTCTATTCTTGCCTGCAAGGTTTCTTTTGAGAAATCACCTGATAGTCTTATGGGCACTACTATGTAGGGAATTCTCTCTTTTTTCTCTGCTTTTAAGATTCTCTCCTTATCTTTAATCTTGGGTAATGTAATTATGATGTGCCTTGGTGTGTTCCTCCTTGGATCCAACTTCTTTGGGACTCTCTGAGCTTCCTGGACTTCCTGGAAGTTTATTTCCTTTGCCAGATTGGGGAAGTTCTCCATTATTTTTTCAAGTAAGTTTTCAATTTCTTGCTCTTCCTCTTTTCCTTCCAGCACCTCTATGATTTGGATGTTGGAATGTTGGAATGTCTAAAGTTGTCCCAGAGGTTCCTGAGCCTCTCCTCATTTTTTTGAATTCTGTTTCTTCATTCTGTACTGATTGAATGTTTATTTCTTCCTTCTGCCCCAAATTGTTGATCTGAGTCCCCATATCCTTCCTTTCACTGTCAGTTCTCTGTATATTTTGCCTTATTTTACTTTGTATAGCCTTCACTTCTTCCTTTATTTTGCAAACGTACTCAAACATTCTGCGAGCATCCTGATCACCAGTGTTTTGAACTCTGCATCTGACAGGTTGGCTATCTCCTTGTCACTTAATTGTTTTTCTGGAGTTTTGATCTGTTCTTTCATTTGGGCCATATTTCTTTGTCTTGGTGCACCTGTTATGTTGTAAGGGGCAGAGCCTTAGGTATTCACCATGGCGGGGCAACCCGTTTCATTGCATTGTGTACTGTATGTGGGGGAGGGGTCAGAAAAGGAACAATGCTGCTTGCTTGGCTCAGCTCTTGACCCATTTCCGGTCACTTCTCCCACTTCCCATAAGCATCTGGCACCCTTCTCGCTGCTGCCCTAGTGCTGATTTCCAGACTGGGTGGTTTTGCATATGTTCTAGGACCCTGCGGGCTCTTTAAACGGGCTCTCCTGAGAGACCAGCAGTTTCTTTTGCCACATCAACCCTCACTGGTTTTTACAGCCAGAGGTTATGAGGCTTTATTTCCTGGCCTGGAACCCTGAGGTGTGCAGTCAGACCTAGGTCTGGGATCGCTTGCTCCCTAGTTGTCCCGCCAGGTTTTTATCTGCCACAAGTGAGTGTGGAACCACCTGTTCTGCCAGCTGCTGCCACAGCTACCTCTTGCTGCCCCTGCCTGCCTCTGCCTCACCACATCACACTACATCCTCTCTGCTGCTCCTACATGTCTGGATGAATATTTCCCCTTTAAATCCTTGGTTGTTGAACCTCAATACAGTTTGATATTCTGGCAGTTCTAGTTGGTTTTGGTTTTAGATTGGTTGTTATACTTCTTATGGTTGTGCAAGGAGGCAAAGCGAGTCTACCTATGCGTCTGTCTTTGCCTGAAGTCTATTTTAAAGATTGCTAATGGAGGATATTCATTTAGTTGCATTTTTCACAAAAGACACAAACATTAATTATTACATTTGACTGTTTTCTTAAAATTCAAACTATTCAAAACCAGCTTTGCTTTATTCATTACAAGCCTACATCTTTGACTTATTATTGCTCTATTTCATTCCAATAGTTTCAAAAATACATAAAATCATCTTTTATAATTTAACATGCCAAAATTTTATATCTTAAGAATATAAATTTAGAGATAAAAGTGAGCATTAATCTATTCTTCCACACAAAGTTATATAAACACAGCCACTTATGCAAATTAAGTGTATACAAACATTGTCTTAAATGACATACAGGAAATATGCTAACACATGAAGAGTAGGTTTTCTAAAACAGTTAAAATATGAGAGATTAATCATATTGGAAGGATTCATCGCTGTCGATATTAGAGGACTTTTTTTCTCCTTTCCTTTTAGTGAATCTAAGAATATCAATTTCTAAACTCCATTGTTTCTGCTCCCGTTTTTGTTTCACAATTCTCTTGCCAATTCAAACTTCTTGGCATCTGCCTCAACAGCTGACAGAAAATACTAAGAGCTAAACATGACCCCAGAGTGATTTTAGAAAGATGATGTTGGTCTCAGTGGTGATGCTGGAGCAGCAAGCCAGGCAGCTCCATCAGTGCTCTGGCTTACAGGTGGCGCTCCATTTTCTAATTTCTCTCTTTCTCTCTCTCTCTCTCTCTCTCTGTCCTTCTATCTTTCCATCTCTCTTCCTTTGATCGTATCAAGTCGGAAAAGAAAATAAGAAACTTCCAATTCAGTCAAGAAAACTTGAAATATTTTCAGGCTATATGCTGCAATAACAGATCTTAGCCCCATTGTTTGGTGATCAGTCCCTTTGATGTTGGCAAAACAAAAGCAGGAAAAGAGAAAAAACTCTACAATTATGAACTATAATATGAAAATATGTTTGGCTTTCTCTTTCACCATTTCTTTGCCCTTTAATAACGCCATCATTTTGTGTTAGAATGCACATAACTAAAACGTGCCATTTTGACTACTGTGAAGTGTCTGAGCATTAAGGGCACCCATGTGTCGCACAGCCGCCACCACCACCCATCTTCAGAACTTTCTCACCTTGCAAAGTCAAAGCTGTTCCCATTAAACAATAACTCCATGTTTTAGTGTCAATTTTCTGAATGGCGAACGTGTGTCCATCAGCCAATCTTTTTAGCAATTGTTATATCCTCATTTAATAAGGAGAGGTGTTGAAGATGATGTGTCTGCCCCCAGGGAGATGATGCATTTAGACAGAGGATGGACAAAGATGCTGCCTCACAAGGCCGCTCATTGAGCACACACCCGACGCTTCAGCAGGCGCTGCATTTGAGCGAATTTCGAAGAAGAACAATTGATTCTTTAGTTTCAGTGTTCTTACTGGTAATACATGATACATAATGCTAATCCGGGGACATACACTATTTTCAAACATAATAAATTCCTTCAAAACGAATGAATAGCGCTGTTACTTTAATTGCACTTTTCAGAATGGTATTTCTGAGTGTTCATTGCTCTTTATTTTATAAGTCTTCTGGGGTAATTTTAAGACAACTGAGGTAGGCATTGTTGATTTCAGAAAAGCCCAAAGCATACTAACATGTTCTCTGGGGCTGAAATTAAGAACCCCTGTGCCCTTGGGCCTGTGTGTGGGCCACAAACCACCCTGCTTTCCAAATATGTCGTAGCAGAAGGTGACAAATAGCACCTCAAAATTTCCAAGCCCAGCCTACAAAGAGGTTAAAATGTAATTTGCCCTTATTAACAAACATTGCAGTTCTCTGAAAATCAGTTGCATCACTCACAAACACCTTTAATTCACCTTTCTGTCTGAGGAGGTCAGCATTGCAAATCTATAGTCCAATCATTTTTTTTTTTAACGGGACCAGGTGTTGCTGTTGTTGTTTTAATTGTTATTCTTATTCTATGGCACCAAGCAGAAAGATACATGCTGATATGTTCCAAATTGACTATTTGTATTCTCTTTGCTAGTGATCATTAATTTCAGTTGGACAGTTATTCATGTAAGCAATTTGCCACAATGATGACTGAGGAAAAATATTGAAGTGCTAGGCTTTTAAAATGGTAATATGTGGAAAGAGATATAATTCTCTTGCAAAATATATTCCTCAAGTTTTATATTTGGTCTCTGGTGATATGAACCATAAAATCATGCTAGCTAGTCCAAAGTGTTTTTATTGAAATCTGGGTTTGGGATAACAAGGATTGAATCTTTTAAAAGCTCATTTGGAATACAAATATTTGGATTCTAGCTATGGTACATCTATAAATATATCTAGAATTTAGGAAGATAAAACCAATGGAAAAGCCTATTTCTTCAGCTCAATTTTCTCATGGAAAATGACATACATGCTGCTTTCAATAGCTACTGCTGCTTCATGAAATTCTTCAAGAAATGATCTTTTTGAAAGGATTTTGTTCAGTGCACTGTTTCTACTGGTGCTTTGAGACTTTTATTGAGTTTATATGAAAATGAAAGATGGAGACAGCAATGCAAATCCAGTGTTTTACAAATTTGCCTTTGCTTAGTCTTACAGAAAACCATGTAATTGACCTCGTTAGATCTGTCACTGGCTGGCTTATTTCTGGGCCTCCCTCTCCAGCCTAAAATAACATCAAAACTATCTAGGTCTGAGTCCCCAGACACCACCGTAATGGAACACAGATCACTGAAAAAGGAGCCCCAGGACCTCATGTCATGAAGCAACACTGCAGAACAGTCGTGGTAACCCGAGGAGACCAAAGAGACACCTTCTAACAAGGTTAGACTTCCTTAGATATTACTAACTCTCACCTCCATCCACTCCATTTCTTAGGACTTTTGTTAACTGCAGCTAATTTGGGCTTTGAAAAAATCATTTGTCTATGCTGAACAAAATATACAGTGGAAAAGCTTAAAATCCCCCCAGAAAATCTTGGACAAAAGATTCAGTCCAATATCTCATGTCACTGCTAAAAAGACCAAGGCCAAAAATGTTTACTTACAGATATGAACCCAAACTAACCCTGATGTGCTGATTATCTATTACTATCTTTTCCTATAAGTCATTCACAGAAGTATGCCGTGCATTTGGTACTTCTCCATGGGAGGCAAATTCTTTTAAAATATAAGAGGGACTAGAAAATCCTTTCAAACATAAAGGTATGAACTGCATCCTCAAAGAGTTCTTGTTTTCTTTAATCCTCTGAAACCATCTTTTACCATCTGTACAACATTAGCTTGTCCCCAACAAGCAAATCTATAAAATGAAATCCCTCTATCTCATTCTGTCAAATTGAACCATACATTAATTGAAAGCTTAAAGAATTATTGTAATCACTTACCGTATTCCTTTAATGATTTTCAAATTTTGAGATGGAGCCAAATACCTTTCTGAGTACAAAAAAAATAGAGCAATTTACAAAAGTGAAAGATATTTGGCAAGATTTGAAGGTAAAATAGGTTTTGTAAATGTGCACATTTGAGGAGGTTTTCTTATAGGATATATTTAAAGACAACATGCTTAAAACAAAGCTCGAAGCGATATTGTGTTCATAAAAATTAACTGCTCTCTTAGCTAATGTACAAGACCTGAATTCTTATTTTAAAATGCTTCTTGCATAGCTGATGCTATCAGGGTTGGCCAAAATTTTACAATAAATTTTTATAATAATACAATCATAAGATTTAAAGGGTCATGAAAAGGTCTAATATTTATGTATTTACATAATTTCTCTATTCCAAAGGTGGTTCCTCAGTTAAGAGAGAGCAAGCCACTCTATAGAGTAGCAAGCTTTTATTCTCTATAAAAGCAAGCTACTAGTCTTGTATAATCTCTGTGCCATTAAAAGGACTATGTTTTAAAAAAAAACTTTTCTGGGATTTGTAGTGTCTTGTGCTGCAGGCACTGTGCTAGCACTGAACACGCATCATCTCTGACCTTAAACAACCCACAAAGACTCATGTATTCACAAACTTATTCCACAGAACCTTCTTTCTCCACTGAGCCTCTCACATCATTGGTGCCCCATGAGACAAGAGAAACACCTACAAAAGAAATGAGTGTGAATGCTGCCCTGAACACTTGAAAGTGTTCTAAAATCACACGGGCCTCCTTAACTGCTATATACTGTATTTTTGGACTATAAGACGCACCCACCCCCAAATTTGGGAGGAAAATGGGGGTGTGTCTTATAGTCTGAATGTAGCTTACCTGGCTTGCATTGCAGAAATATTATGTTATTTATGTTATTAAATATTTTACCACATTTTTTGCTTCAAAATTTTTTTCCCCATTTTCCTCCTCTAAAACCTAGGTGCATCTTATGGTCTGGTGCATCTTATAGTCTAAAAAATATGGGATATACAAAGATCTGTCGCTTGTCAGAGAAAGTACAGATACACCTCTACCTTTCCATTGAAAAGCATCATCTGTCTTGCACAGAAGAACTCTGGGGACACAGTGATGTGGTATTTGTTAATTAACACCTGTCCGAGTCTTTGTAACTAAATTGTATTAGATGAGATTCTCGTCTTTGAAGCTGACCAAAGCTTCTACCTGAATATAATCAGATTGCTGACTATTAAGCAAAGCTTTCTAAAGAAACCAAACAAATTTAAATTTGACAAACATGCTATTTGCTATCACAATATATGTACTAAACTGAAAAATTAAAAGCAGGCATTAGGATATACTATTAATTTGCATCTCTTCTCCCCTCCCTCTTAGACATATTATTCAACTCTGGTTTTAAAGTCTGTGTAAGACTGAATACTGGCATCTGTCTTAAGTCTTGTCTTTGCCTCTTCTGGGGTATTTTTATGGAGCCATATCCTCCCTCTCATTGTGCTCAGAACCCTAAAGTCAATGAGTAAAAATGTTGGCTCTACATGTTTTGTTCTTTGTTTTAAAATTATAGCAATTTCCCAGCTATCTAGAAATCTAACATTTGAAATCCAACTCAAATGCAACCTAAAACAAACAAGAGCAATAACAAAAAAATCTTTCTGAATGTCTTTGCAATAACCTGACATAAAACAAACAATAATGAGAAAATATCTTTCTGAACTTTTCTCCAGTAACCTGACATGTTTTATTCCATAGGAGAAGTCTTAAGGGACTCTATTATTTCTTTAGCAGGAAGGTTACCCAACTTCCTAGCACACAACATATTTGTGGCAACAGTATAATGAAGTTGCCAGGAGCTGAGACTCTGGAGTCAGGTCCACCTATTGTGTGATTTAGTCACAAGTTACTTCCCTCTCTGTGACTGTTTTCTGCATGCACTGGAGGCCTCTACAATGGTTCCCAATAGCTCCTGTCCCATTGGTATCCATGCCCTGGTGGAATCCCCATCCTCTTGAATGTGGGCTGGATTTTAAGAAATAGAATACATTAGCCCTGGCTGGTGTAGCTCAGTGGATTGAGCGCGGGCTGGGAACCAGAGGGTCCCGGTTCGATTCCCTGTCAAGGCACATGCCTGGGTTGCGGGCCGGGTCCCCAGTGAGGGCCATGTGAGAGGCAACCATACATTGCTGTTTCTCCCCCTCTCTGTCTCTTTCCCTTCCCCTCTCTCTAAAATAAATAAATAAAATCTTAAAAAAAAATAGAATACATTAGAAGAAATGGGATGGGACCTCTGAGATTAGGTTATACTCTACATCTTGTAGGTTCTCTATCACATTCCTTCTGTTCAAGTCCCTCATTCAAGGAAAGCAAGCTTCCCATGGAGAAGCCAATATAGCAAGGAACTGATGTCTCCTGTCAACAGGCAGCAAGGAAATGAGAGTCCCGTTCACACCACACCTAGCCTGCTTTAACTGCTCTACCACCCTGTGTTCTGTGCGTGACGGTTATCCCTTCTGTGACCTCATTCACTCAGATGCCCAGGACTGGATCTCGGGAACCCTTCTTGACTCCTCTTCTTCACTTCTCACATTTAATGAGTAACTGAGTCCTGCTAAGGACTACAAATAGGATGAGAAAAATCAAGAGCCAAAGATATAATTTATGAGAACTAAAATCATTATAGAAATTTTGAAGGAGACGTGATGCCCCAGACTGAAGAGAACAATTCAAGGACACCATGATAAACAATGGTGAATGCAATAAGACATTTGAGTGGACAAACACTAACATAAATTGAGCACCTTCTGTATACCAGATGCCACATAAGTTCATTCTTTCATTGCTTCAACAAATATTTACTGCAGACCAACAATGCCCCCTACACAATGTAAGATACTGGTCATATCACAGGACACACAGCAATGAAAAATACGGACAATGTCCCACTCATAAGTTGTATAATCTAAATTAATTATCTTATTTGATATCTATAAAATCCCAAAGTTGGTATCATGTGCTTATTTTTCAGATGAAAAAATTAAGGCTCCACTAACTTATATAATTTATCAAGGATGCCACAGCTATAAAATAATGAGATGAGCATTAAAGCACAGGTTACACTAATGCTAATGTTATGTTCTTTCCACTATATGACCTTGAAATCTACATTGAAATTTGGGCATTGGAATTGTCACCTATACATAAATAGGTTCAATTTCTGCAGGTCGATCGAGCAGAATACTTTATTCTCCTGTAAATCCCCAAAACTTGGACATTCCAAAAAGTCCCAAGCACATGAGTCACAGTTCCCCCTCAGGCTTGGTCATGAATGAGAGAAAGAAAGATAGAAGGAGAGAGGGAAGGAAAGAGGGAGAGGGAAACAGAAAAAAGGAGGGGGAGAGGCAATACTGTAAATATGGTGTTCTAGCAATTTAGTCTGTTGTAATAAAGAATTTAAGCTCTGCAGTGAAACAGATCACATTTGAGTCCCAGCTCTGCCACGAAATGACTGTGCTTCCTTGTGCAAGTTACTTAACCTCCTCAAGTCTCAATTTTCTCATCGGTAAAATGGAGATGATAAAAGTACCTATTTCATCGAGCAGTTGTGAGGATTAAATGGTATAAAGCATGTAAAATGTTTTTCCTACCATATGGGATAAAATAATAACCAAGACATTGCTACTAAGAGTTTTCATTCCAATAAGGAGAGTTAGGTATGTAAAAATCAAACTGTAAATACAGTAGGTAGCCTGAAATAATAAAACTATATGCAAAGTGCTTTTGGAGACTAGAGGAAGGAGCAATAACTTCTGCCATAGGGAAACGTAGTTCAGTGATTATATAATAATTTTGATGATTATATGCTTTGAGGAAGACATTTTATAATGCAGTTGCTTCATTAATGCAATGGGTAGTTTTGGGAAACTTATTTCAGAAGCAGTGCCAGCAACAGGACTACTTCACTTTAAAAAAAATCTCAGGAAAATCCCCCATAGAATTTTCAAAAAAGGATCGTCTAAAACTGTCTCTTCCTTAATTCTCTTTCGGTGCTTGCCCACTCCAAATAAACAAACAAAAAAAAGTAGAAATTACCTTCTAGGTCCCAAACAAATGAACTGACAGCTCTCCAGAAGAAGGCACCATGCACCAGAGTAAAAGGGGGCTCTGGCGCATGCATGGAATTGCAGTCTCGCCTGCTCTCCCTTCACAGAGGCTGGTCTGTGTACATGTTCTTACTTGGTCCTGGAAATGTGAATATGCATGAAGGATGATGAGTTTCCAATAGAGAGCCTCTAAGTGATTTTCTGATTTCTGTGATTGCTTTTCTGGGGTAAAAAGATGATAAATAAATGATGCTAAGTAAAGTCATTTGCAATGGTCCTGTGTACCACCTGGTAGGGTAAAATGTTTTTTCTTGGTGTTCTGGAACTATAAAGTAATAACTGTTCAATACTCAAGGGAAGAAACATGCCTTTAAAAGCATATATAGTAAGTGTTCTATAATGAAAGAAAAAAGTCCTTATTCCTGCTTGGATAACAACTGAGTCAATACATCAATATTCAAACCTTCTGTAAATGCTTTCGTGTTACTTAAATGTCATTTTTCTTTTTTACTTTGGATATATCATCTGAAAATGTTTATCTTGTTAATAATTACATAAGTACAAATTTTAAAGGCATACAGAATTTTAAAAATGTATTTAACAGATGAGAAAAAACATGCAATGCCCAGTACTTGTGAGGTAAACCTGGAATTGGAATTCTCATTTTCTGTCAGTGCCATGGTGCTACAGTTTTGCAAAAGCAAAACAGCCAAATATAGCAAGTGACATAAGATTATTATATACTTTGCCCCAACTCTATTTTGGGAATTTATGCTAATAAAATATTTCAACATAACCAAATATTTTAAGAAAGACCATAGCAGAATACTACAACAGGAAAAATTGGGAACAATGTAAAGCTCACCATAGGAGAACGGTATTTGGAATTTGGAACTATTGAACTATCATGCAGTCATTAAATACATTAAAACTATGTAGACACATGGAAAATATTTATTAAGTAAAAAAGCAGACAATAAAATGATATGCATATATTAGCCAATATGTAAAATACAAAGACATGATTTCAAGGGCTAATAAATTATATGCAAAAATAAATATAAATTTTATAGTTATGAGATCATAGACATTTTCCTTTCATCAAAATATTGTTAGACTTATAATATTTTTCAAAAATAAGAGATCCAAGTGTAAACCAAAATAAAATTAATGCTTCCCCTTAAAATTTCTTATGTGGACATTATTTTGATACTATTGATTGATTTCTTATGTAGATCTACATTTTATCTTATTTCCCAAACTTTAGGTGTGTGAGAAATGAATAGTAGTATTAATATGTCTCTAGTAGTCTGGGTCCTGTGAGAAGCAGACTCCAAAAGGAGATTAAATGGGTGAGAATTTTATTAGGGGAAGTGCTTGTGAAAGAAAATAGAGCGAGAGTCAGAAAAGGTCAGGGGAGCCATCGGACCACGAGGGAAGGAGAGACCTGGGGTGGAAGCGAGCTGGACAGCCCTGCAGCACAGAAAGGTGGGGCGAACACCCAGGCAGGTCCTTTAGGCAGTGGGCTGACAATGAAGCCGGTGACTGCCGTCGGGAACTGCGTGTCCCTGCAGCACCCAGCCTCCGGCCCAAGCAGCCCGTGGGAAGTGGTGTCTCAGGCAAACACACTCCAGATTTCCAAGCTCAGCATCTGGGGCCCTTCCGCCCTCACAAGGGTATCTGACCTTGTGGCGTCTCTGGGCCACACTGGAAGAAGAGTTGTCTTGGGCCACACTTCAAATACATTGTGATATGTAATCACACAAAAAAATCTCATAATGTTTTAAGTAAATGTACAGTTTTGTGCTGAGCTGCATTCATAGCCACCCTGGGACGCACACAGCCCGTGGGTCACAGTCTGGACACCCCTGCAAACAGGAGGTCGGCCAGGGTGCCTGAACATGATTTTTTAAAAAGTTATCTGTACAACAATACTTTACATCAGCCTGCCAGTCCTGAATGTTTCATAATGGCTAGAAAGCAGTAATGAAGCATTGAAGAAAATATCTCAAAATTGTTTAAAGTCAAAAAGTAATAGTCTAAATGAAACACTATTTGGAACTATTTAAAGAACTATGCTCCTTTTCTTGGTCTTACTTTAATCAACCATAGCTACATTAAAACTAAAAAGCAGATGTTAAGTGGCCCTTAATAAGCTACATGTTAAATCAAATATCTGCTGAATATATTCTAACTGGAAGGTTGTACAAACTAGTGAGCCATAATATTTAGATGATGAGTCACAAATCTGCCCAGGGGGCTCTCCCCAAGACCCTAGAGACCAGTGCCAAGTAGTTTAAGATTCTGGTTCTGTAACTTAGTTGTTGAACAGCCTTAGAAAAGAAATATGGCCCTGGCTGGTGTGGCTCAGTGGACTGAACGCCATCTTGTGAACCGAAAGGTCGCTGGTTCGATTCCCAGTCAGGACACATGCCTGGGTCGTGGGCCAGGTCCCCTGTTGGGGGCATGTGAGATGCAGCTGATCGATGTTTCTCTCACACATCCATGTTTCTCTCCCTCTCTCTCTCCCTCTCTGCCTCTAAAAATAAAAAATAAAATATGTCTTCTCTCAGCCTCAGTATCCAGGAAAAAACTGAAATAATTATACTGATTTTAAACACAGGGTGAGGCAAAAGGAGGTTTATAGTTATGAGTATGTGAAATACAGAGTTTATTGTATCATTGTTTATTAATCATTGTATTAATTGCCATATGAAGAACTGTAAGCCTGCTTTTGTCCCCTCCTGTAATTATACCTAATTAATCTTCATCATTATGAGGTTTTACAAGAAAATAAATGTAAGACACTTAGAACTATACTTAGCAAATATTAATACTCAATAAATATGACCTCCTTCCTCTACACAAACACACACTTTCATCAGGGCAAGTGGCTCTTTGGTTCACTATGGCCTCCAGGATAAGTCCAACCTCCTCAGGGCCACCTCTATAGTCATATTTCTTCAAAATGCATTTGAACAAATATATCTCCCCTTTATCCCAGCCCAGGTTTCCTGTTCCAATGAAGCTGATCTCCGTGGTGTCTTCCAAAGATCCCACATTTAGTTTCAGCAACAAACATTGCATCTGCTGCGCCCATACCCTTTCCACTCTTCTCCCCTCCTCTCTGCTTTTCCAAATTGTACTCACATCTAACCTTTTTATGGAGCCATTAATCTCTCACTTCTCTGAGCTTCTACAGTACTTATTAACATATTGTTCAATTCGGCAGTAAATAATATATGCTTATCTTATCACCATCTACAATCTTTTATCCTTCTTGGCATCTAGTAAGAGATAATGATCCCACAGTGGATTCTGAATTAATTCTTATTTAATTATGGGTGTTCCCTGCATTCCAGCTGACCCTATTTCCATCCCATGGAGCTATATGCTCTGACACATCTATACATGTGACAGTGATTTAAATGCATAGAAAGAATTTAATTTGTACTTGAAATAGTAAGTTTATCTGGTTCAGAGGCATGTGTATATACAGGGGCAATCAGAAGTGATCTCTAAAATAGTACACTATAATATTACTGCAAGGTTATTGTAAATTTAAAAGAAATTAATAGGACGCTTATAAATGTTCAAATGAATAAATGTGCTTTCATTGACTTCAGTGGGACATAAATGCAGACCTCATAACCACTGACCTAATACAACTACTCACACTACAGTCTTATTCCAGAAACCAGTAAAAATCCTCTCACCTTTAGACACGTTTAAAAATAAAGTAATATCTGCCCTGGCTTGTGTGGCTCAGTGGATTGAGTGCCGGCCTACAAACCAAAGGGTCGCAGGTTTAATTTTCTGTAAGGGCACATGCCTGGGTTGTGGGCCAGGTCAAGTCCCCAGTAGGAGGCGCACGAGAGGCAACCATACATTGATTGTTTCTGTCCCTCTTGTTCTCCCTCCCTTCCCTTCTGTCTAAAATAAATAAATAAAATATTTTTAAAAATAAAGTAATATCTGAAAACTATTAAATACTTTTAGCATAAATTTTTATCTAATTAGGACCTATCCAAGAAACTACACAAAACAAATTATCTAGATCCAGCAACAGTTTATATGCTTCTTAGTTTAAATGAGTACTATCTAAGGGTCCTATACATTTAGAAAAACATTGCCCAAGTGAATCTCTATTAATGTACAGAGAAGAGATGCTATAATAGAAAAAATATCTAATGGTAAAAGTTCAATCAATAAATGACTGTTGGTATGGGGGGCATGACAAGATACAATGTGACATGGTATGACAGGACACGACATAATGTTTTGTTACAGGGGTCCATTGCGAGGGTCCTAGAGCTGAGGCACAAGAGGCAAACCCTAGAGGGAAGAGACTTTACCATTTTAACCTGGGATTTACTTTATGTGCCTTACATTATGATAAAGAAAATGTTATGTCCATCAATCAGAGAAGGCAGCACTGAAAGATGAGGAGCATAATGACGGCACTGGAAAGCTATGAAGTCAGGAATGGAGTATGTTTGCCTAAGGCAAGTACCTTTGAGGGGAAGGACCTTTGGAGGGAGGGGAGATTGGTTTGTCTGAGAAAGAAATGGACAGGAGAGGCCTGGAGCTGACATGTTGGAAAATCTCCCAACTACGGGTAAAAAGACTACCACATTTACCGATAGGCTTTTATAAAGATCATAAGTAGCATTTGGAGAGCGTTTTAAATTCCTTGGCAAAGGGGTTATATAGACACAATTAGGCAAATTATTTTGGGGGGACCTGTCTAAGGAGCAACACTTTCCCTGCCCCACCAGTTTTCCTTCAGGATTAGTTTCCCTTGCCCTAGAACTTCAAAAAGAGAACAGTCATGATACGGAACGCCTTTGCAGGTCAGCTGTCTCTTCTCCAGCAGTCACTATGCGGCAAACTGAAAGAGAAGTCAAAAATGCAGGAGTTGTTTGATAAGGATGGGCGCTTAGGAGTGGAGCCTAGGAAAGTAGCAGTCTTTCCTTTGGCCATTCTGTTTCACTTTCCACAGGGGAACTATTTCCTTCATCATTTATCCCAACTGACAAGTACAAGCACTTTGGGTCCTAACTGAATGTGAACATTGTCAAAAGGAATTGGGCTAACTGGAGGCATCTGCAGCTCCACTCGCGGTGCATTCTGGTGGGGGCCTCAGCGGCCAATGTGACAGGGAGGCTGGTGGCCAGACGCCCCCGCCGATGGAGGCTCACATACTGTACGCATCATGACCAACCATAAAAACAGTCACAATGAATCAGCGGGGCCGCGGAGAGGCTCCTTGGAACCTTCACATTCAATTTTACTTGGCTGACATGCGCAGGTTGTAGTCAGCGGCTATATTAAGCAGAGATTCAGAACTCACTCACAAATCCCAGGTCTCAGGGTCTCACTTGCTGGTCTAAGCCACTGGTTTGAGAAGTTTTACTGGTCTGAGAGAGCTCATGGGGGACTTGCTTGTGTTTGCAAATGGGTAAGGGCTTCATTTTTAAATCTTCTATGTCTATCCCTGCATGCTTCTGACCCCTTGAGCAAACAGATGCTAGAAGGGGTCTGAGAGCTTTAATGAGAGAAAAATCCAGTCAGCCAGGAATTCCAATACAAATACCAATTTAGAAAACGAGCTAATCCACCTTGACAACATGTTGTCACTGCGGAGTTGCAAAAAGGAATTACACATTAATACGACTTTAAAAATTAGAGGCCCCGCAATTTAACAGCTTAAGTTTGCTTCAAAGGGACAGCAGGGAGGCAGCAGTGGGTTTCAGGTGACAGCTTGAAATTCTCTGGTTCTCTGCTCTGTTCAGGTAAAAGGTCTGATGGTAACCCGAGCTTTCCAACTTGTTTCAAACTGAAGTATTATGGAAAGGTAAATTATGTTTTGTATTCATGACTGAAAGCATTTTACTTTAAAGCCATTGCGGCCGATGCTGTCAAGGTAGAGATTCAAGTTTTATGTGCAATGCCTGCAGCCCAGCCGATGTGAGTGAGGCAACATGACAGCTTGTAATAAGTAATTTTGATACAGTTACATTTATCACTCAAGCAGGCTTGGCAATATTAAACACAGACCTTAAAATATTGCTGAAGAGGAGGACAGGGGCTGGCGGCCATGGGGGTTTTTCTCCCCCCTTTGGTACCAGTGCGGGTGCCGTTTTGGGTTCTTTTATATTTTTTCCAGCATGTATTCCTGTTAATGTGGCACTTTTTAAGATATGCACCCAAATGCTTTTCTACTGTTAATATATCACTAAGAGGTTAGGAATGGAATGACCCCATTTGGCCCAAAGGATGTTATTTCAGGCTTTAATGAATTAGATATTGCTACCATTTTCAGGTGAAAATCAATTGCCTCAATTAACCAATTTCCACCAATCCAAATATTTACAAAATGGAAGGCCCTGAGTCTGCAATTTCTGCTACATTATACCTTTGTTTCCCCTAAAGCTGTTCACTTTACATTCTTCATTAGCATCTCATTTTTGCTAAAGCCACGAGGCCAGCCATGTCTCTGCCATGGCATGAGGTTTTCATCCATTCCACAGCAGACAATTTGTATATGGACTTTCCATGGAAGGAGATTTTGTTTTTTACCTAGTATTTAATATGTTTAAACTTGGAGAAACATAGGAATTCATCTAATTCTTTTACCTGGGGGAGAGAGAGAGAGAGAGATGCATATATACACATATATGCATGCACACAAACACATGTACATATACATATATGTACATATACATACATGTATACACATGCATACATATGTGTGTATATATGTATATCTGTATATTGGATCTGAAAAGAAAAAGTACTTCTTTACACCGTATGCCCTTTAGAAGTTTTAAGCATTTTTATTCATTTAATCCTCCTATTATCTTCATGAGGTGAGGAGGAATTTTAAACTTGTGTACCTATTACATAAGAAGATTAAAAGTACAGCAAGGTTAAGCAATTCTTAAAGGGCCACACGTCTAATAACTACTGCACCCAGGATACAAACTCAGGCAATTTGACTATAGCATCTGCATTCTTAACCACTGCTTTTAAAAACAAATATATAGGATAAGATAGACTAATAAAATAAAACAAAATTAGGGATTCATTCTTTTCAGCTTAATTAGATAGAAGAAGCTATGTTCATCAGGAGAAAGCCTTGTTCGTACCAATTTGCACTCATCGTCAGATGTCGGGTGCATTTAATCGGGCTACTCGCATCTTTCTTTTGGGTTGCCTATAAAGAAAGTAAATGTAAAAAGAGGCAAAGTACTTATCCCCCAAACCCTAGCTGAAACAAGTTAAATTAAGTTAGTTTGAATTCATTCAAACTATAAAGCCAAAATTCCTTTGACCTGCACTCCCAGGGCTCACCCAGTTTTGCAGTATGGCTCCCAATCACACATTTGTACCACAAATATATATTGAGTACCTATTTTGTGCCACGCCCTGCGCTAGGACCCAGGGAAAAACAGTGGTGAGCACAATCACATATAGTTTCTCTCTCAGGGACTTTAGAGTCTGGTCGTGTTAGCCCAGCATGTTCCAGTGACTATAACAGATAATGAAGACACGCAGATAAAATAAACATGGTCCCTGCCATATGGAAGCAGATTATCTAAAAGTGGGAGGCAGATATATAAATAAATCAGCACCACGAGTGTTAAAATCGCTGTGCCAAGTGTTTTTATAGTGGACCACATGGCTATAGGAACTTCCAAATGTAGTATCGGAGGCCACTGTCTCTTACCCTTCAACCACAATACGATTTGCCATTTAAGATAGCAAACACACGTTTGAGAGAGATAATTATATTTTTCTTTGAGATCTTTCAAACATGGTGATGAAAGCTGAAGAATATATGAATTATAATTCTTACCAATCCCAAATATGAAAATCTTACTTTCATCCCTAGAAATTACACCTAATATCAACTGCATGGCTTAGAAAGTAAGCAAGACCCGGACTCTTGAAACTTCTGAATGAAAGCTAGAAACTAAAGTTCCTGTGTCCACAGGGAAATCGGATCAGAGAAGTCAAGCCTCCGTGTGAATCAACCTAACTCAGAGAGAAATTGTAGAAAAGACATTAATGTGTGAATCAGTTTTTTGTTTTGTTTTTTTTTTTGCTGGCAGTTGTGTAGAGACAGAGAAGAAATTCATCCAAATGATTGGATCTGAACATTGCCAGTGAGCTCACTCTCATTTGGATACTTAATGTGATTCCAATGGTCTCAACCAGGAGTGACTTTTGCCCCCAGAGACCTGTGGCAATGTCTAGAGACACATTTGGTTGTCAAAACTGGGGAGTTGCTACTGGTCTTCAATGGGCACAGGCCAGGGCTACTGTTAAACATTCTACAATGCATAGGGCAGCCCCCAAACCAAAGAATTTTCTGACCCCAAATAGCAATGGTGCTAAGGTTAAGAAACCTTGTTCTACAGACAGCACAGATCTGGAAATAATTTGGATTCCTACTATCTCCAAACACAGCAGAGACAAGACTTATTGACCACCAAGGGCTTCACCTCAAATGCTGTCTCATGGTATCTTGCGGACCTCCAGGGAGGGCTGCTAGAAAGTGGTCAGAGAGCAGGAAATGGCTTCTAATTAGTAGTGTCCTCACAGGATACAACTGCAAAAGACAATTTCCTGCCCCCTTATTTGATGGGAGGATTAATCTCTTACTGAATTCCAGATGAGGAAGATTTTCAAAAGTTTCAAATAGCAAGAGTGTAGCCATAGAGCAGGCAATTATGTGCAATTTGTACAGTGTTCAACAATCAAAATGTAAATCCGATGAGTTTATTGAGGTAAATGCATACAGCATGTTTACCTTAAAGAGCATCAGGCTGTAGAAATTCTAATGGGTTCTGACAGTTGGGAAGAATTATCTTTTCATATTGCAATTTTTATCTGTGAGATGAAAAGGGAAAATAAGACAAGAAATTTACTCCTAGGAAACTATTATCTATGAGGTTTTTCTTTTTCTTTTTTTTTTTCCTGATAAGAAGCAATATAGGTATGGGGCATTGAAGAGATGGAGATTTGATAAATTCAGTGTTCTAGGCAGATTTATCTGCACAGAGACAATTAATTTTGTTGCATTCACAGTGTTCTGTACAACATCTAAAACACTATCAGCTCCTCAGTAAACGTTCTCTCCCTGGCATATAATAATGTATACGTGTATACCTAATGCAGTATTTGATTTTGGTCTTCATTTTCCCTGTAGAAAAAGCTACCCAGAACTCTGAGAGCAATAAGCTTTGCTAATTTCTATGGAAAGCAAAAACCTAGCGTTTGTCTGTGCTTCCATGTGAAGCAGCCAGCTCAGTTTGGCAGAGAATAGGCTTTCAACAAACAGTTATATTCCTACATCCCTCTCCCTCTTCTCCCATGAGCCACAAAAGGTTTTCCTTCTTTTCTCTTGCTAACACTTCTAGAGCCAAAATAAAAAGAAATATTTATGTAATGGAATAGCCTACATAAATATATTCTGATTCAAATACCAGTCTCCTGGGAGTAGGTTAGGTGGTTGTGGTTTCACAATAAGATGGCAAAATAGAAGCTTCAGAATATCAATCAATACTGGACTTTTTGATGCCTTCTCTCTAAAATATTAGTACCTACCCACCCAGATTCAAACAAGAACAAACAGAAAGATTCAACCTATTCCTGATATAATCAACCCTCCGCCTACAATTGCCAACTTGATGCCTTTTAGCATCCTTACTAGAGAGCCCACCACAGTGCACGCATGCAAGACAGAAGGGCTCTTCATGGCTGGCTGACAATGCCTACCCTTTGAAACAGTGTGCTGGGAGCACCTGACACAGGTCGGTTCACTGTCACATGGTTATTCAGCTGATGAAGTCTAGTACAGATGCTACCCATGCTGTACAGCTTCCAGCTCACACCGCAGCTGCCCTGAAATGTGATGCTTATGAGCTGGTCAAACCACCTGGTAGCTGAATTCTACTCTGGGGAGCACCTAAAGTTCACCTTATGTCATTTAAGTGACTAAAAGTAGTTATTATTCTTAGAAGGCTTGTTCTGAGTAAAACAGCTGTTAACAGGCTTGGCTTTGCTTTTGGATAGCAGAAAAGATCACAGGATTAGGCTAATGCTAAAGTTTTAGTAATGACGGAAAATATAAAGTGTTATTATTTTTAAAAGCAGAGGGAAACTTGTAAGTATTATACCCTACTCCTTCTCATTATGGGTAAAGGCAGTGAGGCCCAGAGTGGCACAGTAGCCTAGCACGGTTTCCCTGGTTTAAAATTCTTTTCACTTTCCAACACACTGTTCCGTTGAATATAAATGGTGAATGCTTCTAAACAAAAAAGTAGGGTTTATCCATAGAGTTTATTGTATTAACTCTATGGATTATAATATAATGGATTTAATTATATTACAATATAACTCATAGAAGAAAATTTGGCAATATCTACGAAAATTACAAATATATTTACCCTTTATCATAGAAATCTGATTTTTATACACTTGCTTATCTGTGAAATGACATTTTACAGGTTATTTGTTGGCAACACTGGAACTAATTCAAGTGTCCACTAGTAGTCAGCCAATTAAAGAAACTATAGTAGAGCACATGGCTATATAAAAGAAAAAGAAAGCATTCTGTATTAATATGGAAATATCTCTAGATTTCTAGGATTAAAAAAATAAGGTATAGACAAAATATATACGGTATGTTAGCTTTGTGTTAAAAGGGGATTCATAAGAACATACATTTGTATTTTCTTTAATATACTAGAAGTACACAGGAGAACCTAACATAAGTGATCATCTATAGGAAGTAGTGGGGACAAGAACAGTTATGTGCACAAGCTTTCCCCATGTATATGTGACATATTTTCTTCTTAGAACACATGAGTATAGTATTCAGTTAAGAAATAAATACATTTTGAAAAATAACAAATGTAAAATGAATTCCATGAAGGAAACTGATGCATTATTTACTTTTTGAAAATTTGTTTGCTACTCTTTTAAAAATCATTCACAGAAAATATATCTGCGACTTCAGTTTTCTGGTTTACCATGTAAGAAGCGTGGAAGTTGCAACTCCATTATAATAACAAGCAAAAGCCTGAAAAACTGAAAATATCAGCAACTCTTCTTAGTTTCCTGAGAGAACAAGGTCACAGGGAAAACCACTGCCCCACAAAACTGGAGGGACTCACAGGTAAATACAAAGGATCGCAGCCCATAGGGGCAGAAAGCTCCACAGGAGCCAGTGCAGGGACAGGAAAATCTGAAGGATAATTGACAAATAGCTGCAGGCTCAGTATGGACAACTCTGAGAGTTAAAAACTCCAAAGGAGCAAGTCATTGGTGGGTGTGGGGGGGCCACACTTTTGTGACTTTTACCTCCTGAGATTCTACCAGGTTTTCACAGTGAATAGCCAAGAAAAATCTCCCCTGGCAGGGACAAAGAAAAAGAAACCATTTTGAGATATGCCAGAACATTCTGTCCTTAACACGGTCTGCCCCCAGGAGAAACTATTTAACCAGAGTCTAACCTGCTGGGGTTTTATAAGAGCCTAATTGACCTGGGGGAAGGGAAATAGTTCCGGCACATTTAGCCTTTCATATAGAAGGAAAATATCCAATTCCACCCCACTATAGCCGGCCTGTTCCACCTAAAAAAAAGAAAAAAACTGAGAAACACATGTAAAGTTCTAAGTACAGAGGCAAAGATTCACTAAGCAATTGAGACCTAATCGTATAACTATAGAAGACTTTCCCTCCTCTACCACCTCACTACCACATTACTAAAGGCCTATTTGCAGCAGTTACTTTTACCCAGTATATCACACCCAGTTGTCAACAGTAAATTACAAGACATACTAAAAGACAAAAATAAAAAATAAAAACATGGTTTGAAGAGAGAAAAGGCATCAGAACCAGACTCAGATATACCAGGGATATTGCAAATATCAAACCAGAAATTTAAAACAACTATGAATAAGATGCTAAGAGCTCTAATGGATAAAGTAAATAACATGCAAAAATAGATGAGTAATGTAAGCAGACAGATCAAAATTCTAAACAGTGCAAGAGAAATGAAGAATGCCTTTCATGGACTTACCAATAGACTGGACACAGCTGGGGAAATAATCTCAGAGTTTAAGAATATATCAATATAACCTTCAAAAATTAAAAAGCAAAGAGAAAAAAGACTGAAAAAATACAGAATATCTAAGAACTGTGGACAACTAAAAAAGGCATAACTCACATGTAATGAAATATTAAAAGAAGAAAGGGACAGAAGAAAAATAATTGAAACAATAATGTCTGAGAATTTCTCCTAAATCAATGTGAGACACCAAGCTACAGATCCAGAAAGCTCAGAAAACACTAATCAAGATAAACGCTCTCCCTGCATCTAAGCATTTCATTTTCATAGCATAGGCAGCTAGGTGTTAACAAAAGAAAAGGGAGCTAGACTGGCTGGGCCTGAGTCTGAAAGTTAAATTTAATCAGGCTTAAATCTGAAAGTTACTGTTTAGACTCCCCAGGGGACTTATTCCCTGAAGCAGACTCCCTCAGGGATAACTGGCCATTATCTAAAATCATGGTGAAAGATATAAAACAAAAGGGGAAAATCCTTTGCTAGGCACATGCACAGTAGAAGCCAAGATGTGTCAGGGGGAGGTCTTTCTACTTTGAAGCATGCCCAGTAGGAGCCAAGATGGCAACCATAACGGGGTGTACTCTAGCCTGAGAAAAGAATTGGATTGGATGAGGGCATAAAACCCTAGAAGATCTAGGAAAGATATTGGATAGGGAGAGGACCCAACATAAGCCCAGGAAGAGCCAGGAAAATGATCACTTAGTTTGAAACAAAACTTACCCCTTTCCAAGCCAAAGGAAATATAATCAAAGCTTAACAAAAGCCCAACTTGGTAGCAGCATTCCTCTGTGCATTCACATACTCTCCTGCTCTCTCTCCATAGCAGCCGTGCAGGCCTGGCAGCCACACAGCTCCAAGCATGGTCCCAAGCATGTATCTGGGTGGCAGTACGGCACCAGCCAAAATGCAGCTGAGAACATAGACTAAGGTAGTCAGATAGAGACAGAGACTGAGATTGACTGAGCTTTGTCATGGACTAAACTAAACTACACCTTGCTCATGCCAAGCCAATGGCACAGAATTCCTGGACCCTGGCCCTTCTGGGCTTGGTGAAGACAAGGCTGGCCTTCTTTCACAGTGGGATCGAGCTGAGCCATCTGGTAGTGAATGAGACACTGGACACCTGTAGACAGTCCTTTGTATTTGCTGCAGATTCAATAAATCTTACCACCATACTCATCCTCCCAGGCATGGGTCTCCAAAATGCTCTTCTCATGGCTCTTGAAAGAACCCCACTGGCAACAGTTTCAAACTACAGAAAATCAAAAGTAAAGAAAAATTTCTGAAAGATGCCAGAGGCAGAAGGGGAAGTACCTACAGAGGAGCAAAGACAAGAATTACATTTGACTTCTCAGAAATCAGCCCACAAGAAGAAAATGAAGTAAAATATTTAGTACTAAGAGGAAAAAACCACCAAATTAGAATTCTGCAAAATTATCCTTCAAAAACAGAGAAGAAATACTTTCTCAGACAAACAAAAATTGAGGAAATTTGTTGCCAGTAGACTTGCCTAATAAGAAATGCTAAAAAAGGAAAATGATATAGGTGAGAAACTTTATCTAAATATGAAAGGAAAAGGAGTGGAGAAAAAATAAGTGGAATAAAATAAAATAAATTTTAATTTTCTTATTCTTAATTGATAAGTCTGTTCAAAATAATAGCGACAATGTGTTCAATTATGTATATATTTACATATACATGTGTGTGTTTATGTATTCTCAAGTGTAAGCAAAATGAATAAAGTAATGGTACATGAGACAAAAGAGAAAAATTAAGATTATTTTGTTATTATAAAGTATTCATACTACCTGTGAAACAATATAGTGTTTTTTGAAAGAGGACTTCAGTCCATTGTAAACGTGTATTGCAGAGATTATCACAGTGGATCAAAAACACAACCCAATTATATGTTGTCTACAAAAAGTCCACTTTAAGTATAAAGACATATATAGATTAAAAGTAAGAGGTGGAGAAAGATATACCACACCAACACTAATCAAAACAAAAGAGGAGTAGCTATGTTAATTCCAGACAGAGCACGTGTCAGAGTCAAGAAAATTATGAGGGCTAAAGAAGAGGCATTATGTAATGATAAAGAGGTTGATAATCCTTAACATGTATGTTTCTAATGATAGAGTATAAAAATATGTGAGGCAAAAATTATAGAACTTCAAGGAGAAACAGATGCATCTGCCATTATAGTTAGAGGCTTCAACACTCTCTATCAGAAATGGCCAGATCTACCAGGCAGAATATAAGAACATAATTCAACCCAACAACATCATCAGTCAACTGGGTATAATGGACATCTCTAGACTACTTTATCCAATGACAGAAGAATATACATTCTTTTCAAGTTCACATGGAACATTCATCAAGATAGACCACATCTTAAATCATAAAACAAATCTTAATAAATTTGAAAAAAACAAAAGTAACACAATGTCTACTTTCAGACGACAATGGAATAAAACTAGAAATCACTACAGAAAGATGCCAAGAAAATTTCAAAATATCTAGGGAATTAAATAATACATGGATCAACACAGAAGTATAAAAAAATTAAAAATATTTGAACTAAATAAAAATAAAAAACAACTTAACAAAATCTGTGGAATGCACTGAAAGCAGTGCTTATAAGGAAATTTAAAACATTGAATATACGCATTAGAAAAGAAGAAAGATCTGAAATTCATCATCTAAGCTTCAATCTTAGGAAACTAAACAGAAAAGGAAAAGAAATTGAATCTACAGTTAACATAAGAAAAGAGTAACAAAATTTTGAGCAGAAGTCAATGAAATAGTCAACTTTAAAAATATAGACAACTATAATTGAACAACAATAAAATACTTTTTTAAAAAAATTAGCAACACCAAAAGTGAATTCTTTGAAAATATCAATGCAATCAATAAGCATTTAGCCAAACTAATTAAAAAAAAGAGGGAGACAGAGAGGACACAATTGAACAATATTAGAAAATAGAAGGAACATCACTACAGACCCCATGGACATTACAAAAATAATCACAGAATATTATGAACAATACTATGCCCATCAATTTAATAACCTAGATAAAATGGCACTAAGTTCTTTAAAGGCATAATCCAGGACTGAAGAAGGCAGCCAAGTGGGTAGAAGATGAGTTTACTTGCTCTTGTCCCCAATTCAGATTTTTAGCTGATCTTCTGACAAGTAACCTGAGCAATCAATAAAACCTTAGCTAATCTGAAGTTTTGAAGCCAAGGAATACAGAACGTGCTTTACACCATCTGGTTAGGAGATTTTATAAATTGAAGGGGAAATACCCTATGCATAGCACCTACAGCAGCAGAAAGACAAGTCAGAAATTGTAGCATTGTAGCTTCCTCTCCTTCCAGGGCAGGAGTCCCTAGTCCTTCTCAGTGGACTTCCCAACCCTAATCCAGAGTTACTTGGGAGGATTCACAGTCTGGGAGATCCAGGCTACACATACACAGTGAGCAGCACTACAGCACATAGCTGCAGTGCAAACCAGGAGAGATGGATTTATCAGACATAGAGTTCAAAGTAATGATTGTAGGACCTCAGTGAGAACTACAAGGAGCTTTATGGGAACCACAAGGAACTGAGTGGGAAGTAAATCACCATATAAAAGGATAGAGAGACTATGAGTAAGAATCAGGTGGAAATGAAAAATACAATATCTGAAATAAAAAATGCACTAAAAGAAATTAAAAGCAAGCTAGATGAAGCAGAGGACCAAATTAGCAAGTTGGAAGACAAGATAGATCAAAACATGCACTCAGAGCAACAAAAGGAAAAAAGTCTCAAAAACAATTAAGATCATTTAAGGGAGTTTCATGACAATATGAAATGTAACATTCACATCATAAGAATACAAGAAGGAGAAGAAAAAGAGCAAGGGATAGAAAGCCTGTATGAAAAAATAGTGACAGAAAACTTTGCTAATTTGATGAAGGGAAAAAGCCATGCAAGTTCAGGAAGCAAAGGTGGTCCCAATTGAGATGTGCATAAAGAGACCCACTCAAAGACCCATCATAATTAAAATAGAAAAATTTAAAGACAAAGAGAGAATCTTAAAGGCAGCAAGGGAGCTCCAATAAGGCTATCAGATGATTTCCGAACAGAAACACTAGAAGCCAGAAGGGACTGGCATGTAGTGTTATGTAGTAATGAAAAGCAAAGAACTGCAAGGCTCTCATTTAAAATGGAAGGTGAAAGAAATAAAGAGCTTCCTAGACCAAAAAAATTAAAAAGAAAAAAGGCTAAGAGTACATCTCCACCAAGCCATAATTACAAGAGATGGTAAAGGGACTGCTTTAAGAAGGAGAGAAAGAGAAAAAGAGAGCAAAACACAGGTACAAAATGAAAAATGACAATGAGTAAGTAACTATAAATAATAATCTTAAATGTAAATGGATTAAATGCTCCAGTCAAAAGCCATAGGGTAGTTGAATGAATTGGAAGACCCACATATATACTGTCTACAAGAGACTCACCTCAGAAGAAAAGATCTACACTGGCTAAAAGTGAAGGGATGGAAAAAAATATTCCAAGCAAATGGACATGAAGAAAAAAAGCTGGGGTAGCAATACTTACATCATACAACATAGACTTCAAAACGAAGGTCATAACAAGAGAGAAAGAATGTCACTACATAACACTTAGTGGAGCAGTCCAACAAGAGGATATGATATAATCCTTGTAAACATATATGCACCGAACATAAGAGCAGCTAAATATATGAGGAAAATCCTGGAGGACTTTAAGAAATACATCAACACATGGCTGGTATAGCTCAGTGGATTGAGCGTGGGCTGGGAACCAGATGGTTCCGTTTCGATTCCCTGTCAGGGCACATGCCTGGGTTGCAGGCCGGGTCCCCAGTGAGGGCCGTGTGAGAGGCAACCATACATTGCTGTTTCTCTCCCTCTCTGTCTCCCTCCCTTCCCCTCTTTCTAAAATAAATAAATAAAATCTTAAAAAAAAAAAAAGTAATACATCAACAGAAATACATTTATTTTATAGGATTTTAACACCTCACTGTCAACAATGGACAGATCTTCCAAACAAAGAATCAGCAAAGATATTGTGACATTGCACAACACTCTACATCAAATGGACATAATAGATATTGACAGAACATTTCATCCGAAAGAAGCAAAATATACACTCTTTTCAAACACATATTGTTTTCAAAGACAGAACACATGGTAGAGCACAAAACAAGTGTTAACAAATTCAAGAAAATTGAAATCATATCAGGCTTGAAACTAGAAACCAATCTCAGGGGAAAAACTCAAAAACATTCAAATACATAGAGATTGAATAACATGTTATTAAATAATGGGTGGACAATGAGATCAAGGAAGAAGTAAAAAAGTATATGGAAACAAGTGAACATGAAAACACAACAATCCAAAACATATGGGACAGAGTGTGGGCTGCCCTGACAGGGAAGTTTATAGGAACACAGGCCTACATAAAGAAGATATAAAATTCTCAAATAAACAACCTAACCCTACATAGAAGATAAATAGAGTAACAACAAAATGAAAAATGACAATGAGTAAGTAACTATAAATAATAATCTTAAATGTAAATGGATTAAATGCTCCAGTCAAAAGCCATAGGGTAGTTGAATGAATTGGAAGACCCACATATATACTGTCTACAAGAGACTCACCTCAGAAGAAAACAAAGACTAGAGAGAGTGAAGGAAGAAAATTGTCAAGATCAGAGCAGAGTTAAATGACATAGAAACTATAAAACAGTCCAAAGGATCAATGAATCCAGGAGATGGTTCTTTGAAAAGATAAACAAAATTGACACACCTTTAACCAGACTCATCAAGAAAAAAGAAAGAGAAGAGAACCAAATAAATAAAATCCGAAATGAAAAAGGACAAATAATAACTGATACACAGAAATGCAAAGGATTGTAAGGAATAACTATGAACAACTATATCACAAAAAATAGAACACCCTGGAGGATATGGATAAATTTCTAGAAACATACAATCATCCAAAACTGTATCAAGAAGAAGCACAAAGCCTCAACAGACTGATAACAACTTGCAAAATTGAAACAATAATCAAAAAACTTAAAGCCCTGGACATGATGGCTACACAGGTGAATTTTACCAAACGTTCAAAGAAAAACTAACCCCTATCCTTCTCAAACTATTCCAAAAAATTCAAGGAGAAGGAAGACTCTCAAATACTTTTTATGAGGCCAGTATTATGCTAATTCCAAAGCCAGGTAAAGATATAACAAAGAAAGAAAATTACAGGCCAATATCTCTGATGAATATAGATGCTAAAATACTCAACAAAATATTGGAAATCAGGATCCAGAAATACATTAAAAAGAAGATACACCAAGATCAAGTGGGATTTATCCTGGGGATGCAAGGAAGGTACAATATTTACAAATCAATAAATATACCTCATAAAAAATAAAGGACAAAAATGACATGATCATATCCATAGATGCTGAAAAAGCATTTGATAAAGTACAGCACCCATTTATGATTAAAAAAAAACACTCAGCAAATTGGGAATGAGAGAGCAAATCTCAACATAATAAAGGTCATATATGAGAAACCTACCATCAACATCATACTCCATGGGCAAAAATTAAAGATTTTCCCTTAAGATCAGGATCAAGACAAGGGTGTCTGCTTTCACCACTCTTATTCAACTAGTACTGGAAGTTCTAGCCACAGCAATTAGACAAGAAAAAGGATTAAAATGCACATAAACTAGAAAGGAGTAAGTAACAGTGTCATTATTCACAAACGACATGATAGTGTACATAGGAAACCCTATAGTCTCTACCAAAAAAGTACTTGACCTAATAAGTGAATTCAGGAAAGTAGTGAGATACAAAGTCAATATTCAGAAATCAATGGCATTTTTGTACACCAACAATGAACTCTCAGAAACAGAAACTAGAAAAAACTCCCATTTCCTGTAGCAGCAAGAAAAATATAGTACCTAGGAAAAAATTTAACAATGGAGGTGAAACATCTGTACTTTGAAACTAAAGAATACTTAAAGAAATTAAGGAAGATACAAGTTAATGGAAGCATATACCATGTTAATGGATTGGAAGAATTAACATCATTATAATGTCCATAATCCCCAAAGCAATCTATAGATTCAACACTATTCCTATTAAAATACCAATGGCATATTTCACTGATCTAGAAAAAATATTCAATATAAGAATGTATATCAGTGACCCATGGACATGGGCAATGGAGTGGGGATTGACTGAGGGAGTGAGGGGTGGGCTACATGGAGGGGTCAAAGGGGAAAACATTGGAACAACTGAAATAGAATAAACAATTTAAAAAATCAAAATAAAAAATAAATACAACAATAAAGGCACAATCTGCCAAAGCTCACACTAGAAGAATTAGACACTCTAAATATGCTGGCTATATCTACTAAAGAAATAGATTAAATATTTAATAGCCTTCCAAAATATAATGATAAGAAATGTTAAAAAAAAAAAAGGAAAATGACATAGTTGAAAAACTTGGATCTAAATAATCAGAAAGCATCAAGCCCAAATAAGTTTCCTAGTGAATTCTACCAAAATTTTAAAAAATATATTGTACCAATTATCTATAATCTCATTCAGAATATAGAAGGAGAAGAAATACTTCCTAACTCATTCATTGAAGGCAGCATAACCCTAACACCAAAATGAAACAAAAAAAATTACAAAAAAATCTACAGAATATCTCTTATAAATATTGATGTGGAAGTCCTCAAAAAAGTAATATCAAATTGAAACCAATGACCTACACACCACAACCAAGTATGACTTATCCCAGGTATGCAAAGCTTGTTCAACACTTAAAAATTAATAAATATAACCCATCAGATCAAAAGGCTAAAAAGAAAAATCACATAAGCATATCAATAAATGCAGGAAAAAGCTTTTGACAAAATATGACATCTATAATAAAAATTCTCAATAGTTAGGAATAGAGTGCCACTTCCCTAACTTGATAAAGACCATCTAAAGAAAGGCTCCAACTATCACCACACTTAATGATGAGAGACTCAAAACTTTCCCACTAAGATCAAGTACAAGGAAAAGATGTTCCCTATCATCACTCTTTTACATTATACTAGAAGCCTTAATGCAAAAAGACAAGTAAAAGAAATAAAAGGCATACAGATTGGGAGGGAGCAAAGAAATAAAACTGTTAGCAGATGACATGAATGTCTACATAGAAAATCCAAAAGATTTGACAAAAATCCCCTGAAACTAATAAACAATCATAGCAAGGTTGCAGGATACAAGGTTAATATACAAAAGGCAAACACTTTCATATATACCACCGATGGACAAGTAGAACAAGAAATTAAAAACCCAATATCATTTACATTAGCCCTTCTGAAAAAGGAAATACTTAGGTATAAACCTACCAGCATATGAACAAAATGTAAATGGGGAAAACTACAAAACTCTGATGAAGCTATCAAGTAAGAACTAAATAAATGTAAAATGATTCCACGTTCATTGATAGAAGACTAAATATTTTCAAGATGTCAGTTGTTCCCAAATTAATCTATAGATTTAATGAAGTCACAATAAAAAGCCCAGTAAGTTACTCTGAAAAACTAACAAACTGATTCTAAGTTGATATGGAAAGACAAAAGACCCTGAATAACCAATGCGATGATGGAGAACAGATTGGACGGCTGACAGGACCTGACTTAATATACAGCTATAATAACCAAAACCATGTGGTGGTGGTGAGACAACAGACAAATAGATCAATGAAACAGAATAAATAGCCTATAAATAAACCTACATAAATATAGTCAATTGATCCTTGTACAAAGGGGCAAAGACTACACAGTGAAGCAAATATAGTCATTTCAACAAATGAATGCTTCACAGAACAACCAGAGACCCACATGCAAAAAAAGAATATAGACAGAGACCTTACATCCTTCACAAAATTAATGCAAAATGGATCACAGATCTAAATGTTAAATGTAAAATGATAAAATTCCTAGAGGACAGAATAAAAAAAATCCAGAAGACCTTGGGTTTGGTGACTTTTTACATACAATGCAAAAATCATGATTCATCAAAGGAAGAACGAATAAGCTGGACTTCACTAAAATTAAAAATTTCTTCTCTGTGACAGATACTGTCAAGAGAATGAACAACAAGTCATACTGGTAGAAAATATTTGCAAAAGGCTCATCTAATAAAGGAATAATCTAAACTATACAAAGAATAATTAAAATTCAATAGTGATAAAAAATTTGATTTTAAAATGAGCCATAGATCTTAACAGTCACCTTACCAAATAAGATATAAAGATGGTCAACAAGCATATACATAGATGTTGCACATCATATGTCATCGATAAGTTTCAAATTAAAATAACAATGAAATGTCACCGCACACCTATGAGAATGGCCCAAATGCTGGCAAGCCGTGGGACCACAGGAACTCTCATTTATTGCTGCTGGGGATGCGAAATGGAACAGTCACTTAGAAAATAGTTTGACAAATCTAAGCATACTTTTAATAAACAATCCAGCAATCATGCTCTTTGGTATTTACCAAAAGGATTTAAAAATGTATGACTATATAAAAACCTGCACATCATTATCTATAGCGGTTCTATTTATCGTTACCAAAACCTGAAGCAACCAAGATGGCCTTCAGTAGGTGATTGCGTAAATAAACCTCCAGACTATGGAATACTGTTCAGTGGTAAAAATAAATAAACTATCAAGCCACAAGAAAACATGGAGGAAACTTAAATACATACTGTTAAGTTAAAGAATGGTCTGTAAAGGCCACATACCATACAACATTGCGGAAACGGCAAACTGGAAACGATAAAAGATCTCTGGTCACCAGAGATTGGCACGGAGGGTGGAGGGTTGAATAGTCAGAACACATAAGTTTTTAGGACAGTGAAAATACTCTGTATGATACTGTAATGATGAGTACATTGCCATGCATTTGTCCAAATCCATAGTAACACCGAGAGTAAACATCAATGTAAATTATAGAGTGATAATGGTATGTCAATGTAGGTTCATCACTTGTAACAAATATACTACTCTGGCGGAGGATGCTGATGATGGGCAAGATATGCATATGTAAGAGCTGGTGTTACAGGGGAAATCAATATATCCTTCACTCAATTTTGCTGTGAACCTAAAACTGCTCTAAAAAATAAAGTCTACTCACACTAATGTTCAATATTTACTTAATTGCATTACTATTCTCAAATACTATTTACAATTTAAAAGAGAACTTCCATCTTAACCTTCTTCTCCGCTTCCTAGTTCCCTCAGCCCTCACATATACACATGTTAATATTCCTACTAATACAATGTTATCATACTGGTAAGGCAGTTCTAGATTTGTCAGGTGGCTAACCTACTCCACATGCCTGTACTCTTAACTCTCATACATAACCTCCAGAAGATAATAGGAAAATCACTGGGAAACATTTAAGTTCCAGAGAGTCAGATTACCTACAAATCTCGATTCTATGTCTGTAATAACTTTTTCTCCCTTTGTGTCCTCTCTTTGCTTTACTCTGACCTAAATGAAAGTTGTGAGGTATACGATATAACTAGATTTGAAAACTACTGTGTGACTTTGACCTTGAACATATATCTGATTCCCCCTCTGCTTTGAGAACAGTTTTCTCATCTGTAAAATGGGAATGATAGCAGTATCTACTTCACAGGATGCTTATGAGGACTAAATAAGGTAATTCAGTTAAAGGTTAGAGCAAGACTTGGCACATAATTAGGAAAGAATTACTTGACCTGTTCTCTGTTCCTTTTCATCTCTTCCCCCATAAATATTTGACCAGTCATTAGGTACCCCAAATTAGTACCTGTTAAAATATATTGCTGCTTTTCTAATTTTAAACAAACTTTCATTATATATGAGGTCCCACTTAGCCAGTGCTCAGCTTGGTGCCCTTCAAATGAGATCATTTGTTTTCAATCCTTTCACTGTACCCCACGGTTACCTGTATCCATGCCTCTCACCTCTTTTGAAGCTCTAGAGTTCTAGGATATCTCCAGGAAATCCACTTGGGATCAAACTCAAAGGGAAGTTTACGTCACTCAGGGAATCCTGCTTTAATTCAAGGAATTATTTTCACTACCGATGGGTAGTGAAAGTGCCTCGATTAATGGGTCCCATGAGCTAGAGATGGTGTTCAAGATGGTTTTAGTTGAGGCCGGAGATGCTATCCCGCCCCAACCCACCTTTGAATCCTCCAAGGCAAGTGATTTCCAGGCCTGCCTCACCCCTTCTTCTCTTACAGACTTATCATCAGTCGCACCTCTTCTGAATGTCCTGGGATCTCTCAAAGTCACTCTGACCCTCAGAGAGCAGACAAGGCTATATAATTACACAATGGCCACTAAGTACTCGAGACGGTATGAGAAATAATTTGGAGACATTTTCTGCTGTCAGACCAACCAGTCGCCAGGCAACTGGTACATTTCTACACCAAAGCGCCTCGGTCAGAAACATAGCCAAAGTAACTGTACTACCATTTTAATCCAGTTACTTCACTCATTCAAACAATCAAATTATCCCAGTTGTGGTGAAATCTGATTGATGTTATAGCAATTAAGTCTTATATCCCCTTCCAAATCAGTCATAGAAACTAGGACTCTGCATTTCCCTCAGTAGTTAAACTTTTCAAATCTAATTCTTTGCTTTAAACCACACTAGAATAAGGGACCAGTAATAAATGTGCCTTTTTCCTGGGTCAGCACCAACTAAATGCCTAACCAGGTAAATTGCTTGGCACTAGTCTTCCCAACTTAAAAAACAGTTATTAAAACATTAAGAACAGAGTAATTAAGATAATTGAGATAATAACAATGAACCTGATTCTCTCTCTGCTTTGAGGAGTAGCGATACATCAATGCTTGCTTTCCACCCCCTGGGCAATGGCTAACTTGGCCACAGCAGCTTCAGTTATCAGACCTCAATTTCTGCTTTAAGAATAGACAAAAATCAGGTCCAATAATAAGTACAAGTGTTATGGGAGAAATCAATGTTTGCTAATACTTTCAGATCTTGATTGAAAACTGCCCGGGGAAGAACATTTTTTAATAATTATGTTTGCATTCTGTTCACATAAATTCACTCAATTTTCAGTGCGGTTCAGGTTCGGCTCCCCCTCGATTTGTCTGTGGCATTCTACCTTGAGAAAAATCTTGTGAAAGCATGTTTAGGGTGTTGTTTTGTTATGATTACTTTTTTGTTTGCAAATTAGATTTTAAGAATTCTTTTTCCTAAAAGATAGAAATTTGTAACTGAACAGTAGTTGACAGCATCCTGTTAAAACTGTATTACCTGTCTCCAGACAAGGGAGTTTTAGACGGCTACAGCTGACATCCCTGAAGACAGGGGTAGACAACCTAACGAAAGCAAAGCTAGATGTGGACAAGGGCTGCTATAATAAACTCAGCCAACTGTCCAATTAACACATTTTTTAAAAGAACACATTTTTACTAAATGCCAATGGAGCTTTCATTTGAAATTGTTTGTTTAATTTCATGTGCAAATTATGGAGATGCCCTTGTTTGTTTCCAAACTATTGAAACAGATTTTGGAGCCATGTTGTTTGAAGTGACTATAGTTCAGAAACATCTCTTTTCAATTAGCTCTGAATCCTCTTTCAACAGCCTTTCATAAATAGGCCAACATCAATGGCGTGCTCGGATTCAGTGCGAATCTCTAATGGAAATGCACAATGGGCCTTGCGCCATGCCTGCAGGGGCAAACGTCTTCCATTTCAGACAGATTCAATGAGAAGTTTTGCCAGCTATTCTAGGTCTCACTTTTTGGTCTCAGGTTTAGCTCATCGCTAATCAATGCCTGCGCTTTTTAATTACATTGTACAGTCAGTAATGATTTGTCACTCGTGGAACCTGGACTGTCTTCTGAGCCATCACTGATATAAACAACTGAAAGTCAAGGTAACCTTAACTGCCAGGACCCCACAGTGAAAAAGGGAGACATTTCCCTGATGAAAGGCAATGCTTAGTTTGGAAGAAAGTAAAGAAAGACAATGTCCTTATATTTAAGTGGCCCTAAATACTTGAGGCCTACTTTTCACTGTCCAGAATCCTGAACTAGAAATTGCTGCCCACCAAAGAGTTTACACAACTTTCGTATCTTCTATACATTTATTCATCTGGGTGATATTGGACACTCAGTAAATAGCTATTGATTGATAGGAACAAGTTTTACCATTTTTTATATTGACATTTCCCTCTGGTAGATAAAAGAGAAATTCTGTAATTGACTTTATGTTCCAACAACCAGGAATGCAATGCTGCATGGCACTAGAGAATATAAATCCTACTTTTAATATATAAATATTCTACAATCTGTGGTAGACATCAATATATTTACCATTAATACAGTATGGGTAATAATAAATAAGAACAAATATTTAACCAACTAGAATGGACAACAATTAGTATACCATATCAGTACTTACATCAATCCTGTCCAGAAAACAGGTCATGGATGCTAACCCCCCAAAAAAACAAAAACTAAAAATCTTTGGGAATACCAAGAAATACAGAACTAAATTCTAAAATCTCTCACTACTATCTGTTTTTATTTTTTTATCTCTGTTTTAAAGTACTTGTGTCCAAATGTGCTGCGATACAGATGCCAAACTGTAGCTGCAAAAGTAACTGAGAAATGAAAGTTCTACATG